>JAIGNY010002719.1:0-12753 GCA_020152595.1 Chiridota heheva | reverse complement strand
GTTTCCTCCGCAAGGGAAACTACGCCCAGAGGATCGGTGCAGGAGCACCCGTCTACTGGCAGCAGTCTTGGAGTACTTAGCAGCTGAGATCCTCGAGTTGGCTGGTAACGCAGCCCGTGACAACAAGAAGACAAGAATCATCCCTCGTCACTTGCAATTGGCTATCCGTAACGACGAAGAATTGAACGAACTCCTCAGTGGTGTCACCATCGCTCAAGGAGGTGTGCTGCCCAACATCCAGGCCGTCCTTCTGCCCAAGAAGACCGCAGGAAAGAAGGCATAAAAACCTTCCGTTTACAATACCCAAAGGCTCTTTTGAGAGCCACCATATGTTTAAGAAAGAGAAAAATGAATTTCAGACAATATCTTTTTATATATCATTTACCATTATTGCTTGCATGTCCCATCATCTCATCCATCCATCCGTCCATCCATCCATCCATCCCTCATACCCTCAGCGATGTATACCCTCATCCACTTACCCTTGTCGATGTTAAAAAAAACCTCTCACCCGTCCTCTTATCCCCTTGCCCTCTCACCCGTACCTCAGCCGTAAAACAATAATTTTTCAGACAAGCACATCCTGCCTGCCTCTAAATAATTCAGTACTAGGCAGGCTACAATATAGTTATATGACACTCAAAAACAAAAAGACAGAAAATCCTACACTTCGCTCAATGCATTTTCCTCCAATGCAATATATACGAGTATTCTATATCACGAAATCAGTCTTTTATTCTATATATTGTATGTATCATTCATGTTGTGGGGGGTCCATATGGGGGCATTGACATTATTATTAGTATTATTATTATTAGGGGCAGAGAGGGTATTTAATGTGGGGGAATAAAAATGATGCAAGGGATAAATGTACAATTCAGGGCCATAAATGTACAATTCAGGGCCATAAATGTACAACTCACGGCCACAAATGTACAATTCACGGCCATAAATGAAACACGGGGGATCGGGTTACCTTATTCGAGAATTGGACGTATGAAAGTTTGGTAGGTACATAAGGCTGTGTGATTCGAGATGCCCCAATCCTTTCCTTTGATGATTCTAATTAGGTGAAGTCTTTGTTTCGCTTTGCTAATGATATTGTCCAGGAAAGTCTTTTGTCTATTGTAAGTCCCAAGAATGTTGTGCGAGTGGACGCCTGTTATATATATACTCCGCGACCATTGTCGAAAATGGGCTTCCACAGAAGACCATTTTTCAACAACAACAACAATTGAATACACAACATTAACGGACAGACACGGTAGTTACCTGCATTTTCCCATCAGTCACCAGAGGTGACTGCCGGGTTCTGCTAAACACTACCGAGGATGATAAAGTATATACGGACAAACAAACATAGAGAAGAGAGAAACAACTCAAAAGAAGAACCAAAGAATGACATCAGGGCGTGGAGACCAGGCAAAGAGCAGGCAGGAACCGGAGGAAAGATGGGCAAGGTGAGAGGCAAATCCGGCGTCATAGGAAGGCTAAGTTGGCGTGATGGACTTGAGCTAGTCTTGGGCGATGGTCTTGAGCTATACTACCGGAGGCCAGTAAACAGGCTTTTTACCGGAGTAGAATACGTCTTTGGCATGGGCAAGGTCATGGCACTGTGAAGGAAGTTGTATAACCGGAAGCCAGTAAACAGGCCTTTTACCGGTATACAACTTGATAAGAGGTAAATCTGGGGAAGACAAAACAAAAAGGAGAGGGAGGGCTAGTCAGGAGGGATGCCCAGGTGGGGGGGAAAGAGGTAGAGGTTCAGGGGTGAAGGGAAGCAGGAGGGGCCGGTGTGAAAGTTAAGCAGCTGAGAAAGGTGGGGTCGTTTGCGTTGATTATCATCACTAAGATGAGTGTCCATGCGATGATTGAGCCTGTCTCTAAGAAGGGGGACGTTAGCCCGGGAGTGAAGGTCCGTGAGACGGGTACTGCGGGGGAGTCTCAGAGCCAGCCGACCATTTTTCCAAAACACACAGTAAGTATACGGGGAAAATAAACCAATCACAGCTCGCGGTTGCGTGGAAGCCAATAGCGCGAACCAATCAGAGAAAAATGGCATTCTGTGGAAGACCATTTTTCAGACTGCTATTCTCTTAGTGTTGTGGAAGGGTTTGGATATATATACGGTGTGTTGTCGCAAATTTTGTATCATTCTCTTTCTAACAAGTCAGAAGAAAATATCAAACAAAATGACAGGACGTGGTAAAGGTGGTAAAGCCCGTGCAAAGGCAAAGAGCAGGTCGGCCCGTGCTGGACTCCAGTTCCCCGTTGGTCGTGTCCATCGTTTCCTCCGCAAGGGAAACTACGCCCAGAGGTTGGGGGCTAACTGGCGATGATAATGCAAGTGGGATAATGCAAGGGGCATTAATAGAACACAGATGGAGGAATACAATACAGGGGGAATAAGTATAATACACGGGGCGGGGTATGATATGAATAGAACAAGGGGAAGAGAGGGTATTTAATGTGGGGGAATAAAAATGATGCAAGGGATAAATGTACAATTCAGGGCCATAAATGTACAATTCAGGGCCATAAATGTACAACTCACGGCCACAAATGTACAATTCACGGCCATAAATGAAACACGGGGGATCGGGTTACCTTATTTAGGGGGTTGATACATCATCCATGGACCATAAATGATACATAATTGATAAGAAATGAAAAATGTAATGCAAAAGAAGTAGATGGAAGGAATGTACTATAACATCATGGCTTCTTGATATTTGTGCATTGTTTGTTTCATGATTATTATTTCATCTTTGTGTAATTTGGTATCTCGAAAAAGATGTCATTCTTGAGAATGGCGATGTGGCTAACAGCCTTATATCGCCTGCTTGTCCTTGAGATGTTGCTAAAGAAAGCGATGAGTGGAAAACTAGACTGAGATGAAAAGTAAACTGGAAAAGTAGATGGCTGTAGAGTGAATGTCGGTGCTAAAGCTCAGAGTAAAATGAAGGTTTTTTGAGTTGGCTGGTAACGCAGCCCGTGACAACAAGAAGACAAGAATCATCCCTCGTCACTTGCAATTGGCTATCCGTAACGACGAAGAATTGAACAAACTCCTCAGTGGTGTCACCATCGCTCAAGGAGGTGTGCTGCCCAACATCCAGGCCGTCCTTCTGCCCAAGAAGACCGCAGGAAAGAAGGCATAAAAACCTTCCGTTTACAATACCCAAAGGCTCTTTGAGAGCCACCATATGTTTAAGAAAGAAAAATGAATTTCAGACAATATCTTTTTATATATCATTTACCATTATTGCTTGCATGTCCCATCATCTCATCCATCCATCCGTCCATCCATCCATCCATCCCTCATACCCTCAGCGATGTATACTCTCATCCACTTACCCTTGTCGATGTTAAAAAAAAACTCTCACCCGTCCTCTTATCCCCTTGCCCTCTCACCCGTACCTCAGCCGTAAAACAATAATTTTTCAGACAAGCACATCCTGCCTGCCTCTAAATAATTCAGTACTAGGCAGGCTACAATATAGTTATATGACACTCAAAAACAAAAAGACAGAAAATCCTACACTTCGCTCAATGCATTTTCCTCCAATGCAATATATACGAGTATTCTATATCACGAAATCAGTCTTTTATTCTATATATTGTATGTATCATTCATGTTGTGGGGGGGTCCATATGAGGCATTGACATTATTATTAGTATTATTATTATTAGGGGCAGAGGGGTATTTAATGTGGGGAATAAAAATGATGCAAGGGATAAATGTACAATTCAGGGCCATAAATGTACAATTCAGGGCCATAAATGTACAACTCACGACCACAAATGTACAATTCACGGCCATAAATGAAACACGGGGGATCGGGTTACCTTATTCGAGAATTGGACGTATGAAAGTTTGGTAGGTACATAAGGCTGTGTGATTCGAGATGCCCCAATCCTTTCCTTTGATGATTCTAATTAGGTGAAGTCTTTGTTTCGCTTTGCTAATGATATTGTTGATGTGAGGGGTCCAGGAAAGTCTTTTGTCTATTGTAAGTCCCAAGAATGTGCATATTCATGCAACAACAACAATTGAATACACAACATTAACGGACAGACACGGTAGTTACCTGCATTTTCCCATCAGTCACCAGAGGTGACTGCCGGGTTCTGCTAAACACTACCGAGGATGATAAAGTATATACGGACAAACAAACATAGAGATGAGAGAAACAACTCAAAAGAAGAACCAAAGAATGACATCAGGGCGTGGAGACAAGGCAAAGAGCAGGCAGGAACCGGAGGAAGGATGGGCAAGGTGAGAGGCAAATCCGGCGTCATAGGAAGGCTAAGTTGGCGTGATGGACTTGAGCTAGTCTTGGGCGATGGTCTTGAGCTATACTACCGGAGGCCAGTAAACAGGCTTTTTACCGGAGTAGAATACGTCTTGATTGATTGTAACTTTATTTTCACTCTCTTGCAAATACAACAATATACAGGTTAAGAAAATAATACTTGAGCTTTACATACATTTGTGACAATTTGCAAGGGATAGTGAGGGGGTTATCTGCTCAAGCCAGAAAGGCTTATCGAGGCAGAAACCCCCATGAAAACATAATTAACAAATATGTTACGACACAAACTTAACATGAAAAAAAGAAAAGAAATCATATATCAATAGTCAACATTAAACATCTTAAGAAAAAAGTGGAAAAAAAAAAAAAGTGGAAAAAAACAATTCAGAATTAGATAGAATCATATAAGCTTAGAAAGTAATTCTTAAGATGAAACTTAAATGTTTTGACATTATTTACGTTTTTAATATCTTGCGGTATGTCATTCCAGACTTTTACACCCGTATATCTTAAACAATGTTGGGATAGTGTAAGCCTAAATTTCGGAATACGGTAATCATTATGACCTCTGGTTTTGTAAAAGTTTTGCGAGAAAAAATGGTCAAAAGCATTGGGTAAATTGTTATTCTTATATTGATACATGGTTATAGCAAGTTGGTATTTATGGAGGTCAAATATATTAAGAGTTCTCAATTTGAAGAAGATCAGGGCGGTATGGGCATTAAAAGGACTACCAGTGACAATTCGAATGGCACGTTTTTGCAAAAGAAAAAGCTTTTGTATGTGAGAAGGATAAGCACCACCCCAGGCAACATTACAATATGATATATACGGCAAAATCAAAGTATTATATAGCATCTTAAGTATATGTTCAGGAAAATGTGTTCTTAATCTATTTAATATACCAGTACCTTTTGCTAATTTTTTACAGATACAATCTATGTGAAGTTGCCAATTTAGATTGCAATCCACTAATACACCTAGAAATGTTGAGGAGGGGGAATGATTAAAATTTACATCACCAATGGAGAGTTTGGGGTAAAGGGACCAGTCACGACGAGTAGGAGTAAAGAAAACTGAAGTAGTCTTTTTACATTAAGGGATAACTTATTTACATTGAACCAAGATGCATACTTATTCAAACCTGAAACCGCTTTGTCAATTACTGTATGAGGAGAACGATGGGAGTAAAAAGAGTTGTGTCATCCGCATAAAGTGAAGGTGAAAGAACAGAGCTAATTCGATGCATATCATTTATATATATTACAAATAACAAAGGACCAAGAATTGAGCCTTGTGGCACTCCACAAGAAATAAACTTGGAATTAGATTGAGTACAAGAATAGGATACAAATTGCTGACGAAATTTTAGATAGTTACGAAGCCAATCAAGTGGCATGCCACGAATACCGTAAGTTGATAATTTATGCAAAAGAATAGAGTGATCCAGGGTGTCAAAAGCTTTCGACAGGTCTAAAAAGTACAATGGGCAACTTCTTTTCTCTCAAAAGCTTGGGTGATTTTATCAATGAGATGCAACAGAGCATGAGCAGTTGACCTGCCAGGAGGAAACCAAACTGGAATTTATAAATAATTTTGTGAGAAAACAGAAAACTGATGAGCCTATCAAAAACAATTCTTTCAAATATTTTGGAGAAGCATGGTAAAATCGATATAGGTCTATAATTTGTGATTTGCTCCTTATCACCACTTTTAAAAATAGGAATAACCTTAGCTACTTTGAGATTATCAGGCATAGAAGCTGTTGACAATGAAAGATTAACAATATACGACAATGGTTTACAAATAATAAATGAACATTTTTTTACAACACTTGGGGAAATATCGTCAAAACCAGGAGCAACAGATTTAAGACCATTAATTAATTTAAGCACTTCAGCATCATTTGTAGGATGAAGAAAAAAGTGGAAGGATTGGATGGGGCAAGAACTCCTCAAACTTATGTTCATTAGACGGTGGGATTTCACCTGCTAATTTTGAACCAATTGAAATAAAATAATCATTAAAAGCATCGCATATCTCCTTAGGGGGCATTATATGTTTTTTCATTGAGAGTTAGTTTATTTAGGCATTTGCTTGTTTCATTCCCTCCCCTACAGTACTTATTAATTACAGACCAGGTACTTTTTATATTACCAGCACATTTAGCAAAACTATGAGCAAAATACATTTTCTTGGCAACACGTATAACTGAGGTGAGTTTATTGCGAAACACTTTATGTTCATTACGGTTCTGGGCAGAGGGTTTCTTTTGTACCTCTTAAAAGCTGATTCTTAGTTTTACAAGATTTGATTATACCATTTGTTATCCAACTTTTTGTTTTATTACATTTCATAACTGAAGAACAAAACGGGAAAGAAATTATCATAGTGTCTAAGAAAAA
This sequence comes from Chiridota heheva, assembly GCA_020152595.1. Classification (NCBI taxonomy): domain Eukaryota; kingdom Metazoa; phylum Echinodermata; class Holothuroidea; order Apodida; family Chiridotidae; genus Chiridota; species Chiridota heheva. The sequence continues at coordinate 6,032 of JAIGNY010002719.1, read as the reverse complement.
TTGAAACAAACTTATTATATGCTGTATTTGCATTAGTTGCATGATAAACCTCGGACCAATCTTCCCTGAAAAGTTCACAACAGAACTCATCAATCCGAATAGGGGTAAATTTACGTAAACGAACAATGTTTTTAACTTTTTTAGGAGAAAATGGTGTTTTTAAAACACTGAAGATTGGAAAATGATCCGATATATCAGATATCAAGACTCCATTTATGGAATGAAGTTCCGGCTTATTTGTAAATATGTTGTCGATTAATGTCATTGAGGAATCGGTAACACGAGTGGGTCGATAAATTAACGGATAGAAAGAGCATGATAATAGCAAATTTAAAAAGTCATTTGAACGTGAGTCTTGAGTTTCCTTACTAAGGTCAACATTAAAGTCACCCATAACAAAACAGGGCAGTTGTAACTTGATATTTTCTCAAAGATGCATGACATTTTTCAAAGGATGAGATACTACCAACACCATGTGACAGTACATAATACCTACAATAGCTTTAGTTGAAAACAGATCGCAATTAATTTCAATAAATAAAGACTCAAAATCACGTTCTGAGGAGAATGATAAGTCATCTAAAACAGTAAATGAAATATTATTTTTGACATAGAGACATACACCGCCTCCAACTTTGGCAGGCCTATCAACACGTACTAAAGAATATCCATCAAATTTAAATAAAGATGAACTATGGACATGATTGAACCATGTTTCAGAGATGCCCATGACAGTAAAATTGAAATTTAGGAAGCAATATAGACCTGAAGATCATCAAAATGAGCAGGAAGACTTCTAATATTATTATGAAATATGGAGAAATGATTATCAATAGATGGGGAGATATTAACATTAAGATCCTCATGGTAGTCACAATTTTGTGATAAGGAAAGGAGCATTTGGTCTTTGGCATGGGCGAGGTCATGGCACTGTGTAGGAAGTTGTATAACCGGAAGCCAGTAAACAGGCCTTTTACCGGTATACAACTTGATAAGAGGTAAATCTGGGGAAGACAAAAAAAAGGAGAGGGAGGGCTAGTCAGGAGGGATGACCAGGTGGGGGAAAGAGGTAGAGGTTCAGGGGTGAAGGGAAGCAGGAGGGGCCGGTGTGAAAGTTAAGCAGCTGAGAAAGGTGGGGTCGTTTGCGTTGATTATCGTCACTGAGATGAGTGTCCATGCGATGATTGAGCCTGTCTCTAAGAAGGGGGACGTTAGCCCGGGAGTGAAGGTCCGTGAGACGGGTACTGCGTGGGGAGTCTCAGAGCCAGCCGAAGGACTTGTTCTGGATGACTTGGAGTTCGGCAATGTGACCAGAAGGGGCATTGAAAATGGCTGGGAGGCCGTACTCAAAGATGGGGCGTACGAAACATTTGTAGAGAGTGAGGAGAGATTTAGCAGAAGATAGAGTTGAGGAAGAGACCTTACACAGTTGGGCAAGGCGACGGCGGCCTTTGGAGTGAGTGGCCTTGATGTGGGTAAGCCAGGGGTGAAGGCGAAAGTTGCTGGTGAAGGTAAGCCCAAGGAAAGTGGCTTTAAAGGAGTGTGGAACAGGCACACCATGGATATGGACCATAGGAACCTCTGGGCTTTAACAATCCTACGATTGTAGATGGGAAGGGAGACAGTCTTTAAAGCGTTGATTTTGATTCTCCAAGTAGAGCACCAATTGATGATTGTGTTGAGGTAGGATTGAACGGTAGAGACCCGTTGGGTGGGGCGAAAACCGGGGACCAGATGGCAATATCATCAGCGAACTGAGAGTCGGATGTTACCCTGCGGGGCAGGCACGTCGTTAACGAAGATGTTGAAAAGGATGGGGCTGAGTAGAGCCTTGGGGACACCAGCATTGGGAGTGTAGGAAGTGGAGCGGTAGCCAAAAACTCAGAAAAAGCAAGTCTGTTGGAGAGGAAAGAAGAGAGGAGGCGAGTAATACGAGGGGGAAAAGCTAAAGCAGGAGAGAGAAGTTTGTAGCGTAAACCATTGTGCCAAACAGCATCAAAGGCCTTTTCTACATCCAGGAAGAGAGCAAGAGAAGGAATGTTGCGATTGATGTAAGAAAATGCTTTCAGTGAAAAGAAGAAGCGGGTCAGTAGTGGATCTATTAGGACGGAAACCGAACTGGTAAGGGTTGAAGAGGTCGTTGCTTTCCATGTAGTCGGAAATGCGCTTGGCAAGTATCTTCTCAAAAATCTTGCCCAGTGTCGGAAGAAGGGTGATGGGGCGATAGTTACGAGGGCTGCTGGGGTCTTTGCCGGGTTTGGGAAAGTAAATAACCTTCCCTGACTTCCAGCTGGAGGGAAAGTAACCCAAAGAGAGAGAAACATTGTAGAGAATCAGAAGATGGGTAAGGGAATGAATATCAAGGTTTTTAAGAATGATGTAGTGTATACGGTCAGGGCCCGGGGCAGTGTTGCGAGTGCGTTTTAGGGCTTGGAGGACATCGGTCAAGGTGATGGGAGCATCTAGGGGGGAACCAGAAGGAGCGGTGGGTGTAGGTGAAGGATTGAGAAGGTGAGAGTTGTCATTGACAAAATTGTCAACAAGAATAAGCTGAGGTTCGAGAAAGGTAGGATGAAGGGGAAGTTGTTGGATGTTACACAAGGTAACGTTAAGAAGGTCAACTTTAGCTTGGATGTTATAGACAAAGGAGGGATCAGTGGGGGAGGTTTTAAGGGGTGGGATGGTGGATGAAGTACGGGAGCCAGAAAGCGATTTGAATTTATTCCAAAACTTCTTAGGGTCCTTGGTGTCATGGAGAGCATGACAAGCAGCTTCCCATTCAGATTTTTTGTGGAGTTTGATGGCTATTATAATTTTGTGACCTAGAGAATTGATGCGGGTTTTGACATGGGGAATAGGATGGTTTTGGTAAAGTCGCCGAAGGCGACGTTTATCGTGGATGAGGGCTAGAATGCGGCGAGGAAGGGGTGAGCGGTGAGGACGGGGGGTAAAAGTAGGGATACACTGAGAGATAGCAGATTGGATATTAGAAGTGAGAATGGAAATCTGATGATCGACCTCATCAGCTGTAGTGGGGAGAGTAGAAGGATAGGGGAGTGAAGAAAGATAAGAGCGGAAATTGACCCAGTCGGTTTTAGAAAAGAGGGGGATATCCTTGGTGTAATGAGGGCCAGGCACAGACTGGAAAGAAAGAGGGCTGGTAGAGATAAGAATAGGAAAATGATCACTATTAAGGTCATGGCAAGTAGTGACATTTTGAAAGAGAGGAGTAGCATGGGAGTTAGCAAATGACGTAGTCCAAGATAGAGGTACTACCCGAGGGGTGTTGATAAGTAGGGTGACCATAAGGATTAAGGATAGAGTGGGTAGAGGGAGTGATGGCACGAACAAGCAGGTTGCCGTTCCTGTTGGACTTGGTGTCACCCATGGAAATGTGTCTGGAGTTAAGATCTCAAGGAGAAGGCTAGGAAGAGGGGAGTTGAGTTTAGAGAGTAAGAGAGAAGTATCCAGAATAGCAGTAGGAGGGCAGTAGACAGTGGTCAAAAGGAAAAGACTGTTGGAAGAGGGAGTGAATTTGAATAGTGAGGCTTTCATTGCAATTGGGGATGGAAGGAGTGGCAATGAGAGTAGCAGAGATAGAGGTTTTGACGAGAAAAGCAACCCCACCCCATGGGAAGGATTGCCGAGGGGAGGGATGACGGGCGGCATGAAAGAACTTGTAGCCTCTGATGCTGAAGTTAAAACCCTGTGGGAGTTTGGTCTCATTGATGGAGAGAACATCAATGTTGTAGTGGCGAAGGAGCATATTCATGTGAGTATGAAATATTTAACAATCCATTAACATTACCTATCGATAGCCAGCCCGAAGGCTGGCCCGATTTACATGTCAGGTAATCAACTTTTTTTTTTTTTTTAAAGGATTGTAGTGGCCACTGGCAACCTCAGCCAACCAAGGAAAATGAAAAACTAATACCCTGTGCCCGGTACCATGCTGTCACTTAAAGTTAAACTAGGAGATACGTATGAGAAAAAAAAAAAAAAAAAAAAAAAAAATCAAGAATCCAAAGTGACTCTCACCAGAGCCTGGGGCAAGAAAAAATAGGTCAAGTGAAACAAATGACAAAGCCCCCAAAAAAACAAAATAAACAATCCATAGTCAAGGCTAAGCGGTCATCAACAAAATAATATTAATCAAAGATAATTGAGTAGAGTCATAGGTAATTAAGATAGTAAACTGACCTCTAAAGTTATGAAAATACCAAGAATAATATAAATAAATGAGTAAGGAGTAAACCAGAAGCATACATATGCTCCTGCCTCCCAGGTATACCAATAGAGTATAGATAATTTCTAACGAGTAGCTAAGTGGTAAGATAGTGGAGTTTAAGTAGGTCAGTGTCCTGAGTAAGTTAGTAAATACAAGGTGTCGATAACACCGGGATGAAGCAGTGTTTGCGATACAGTACGAGGTCGGTAGTATGTCTTTCAAGTTCGGCTTAAATAATGGAAAGATAATTCGGTTTAGTAGCGGTAGAGTCTGTGTGTTATGTACTAATAATAGATGAGCGTAATATAATAGAAAGAGGTGTTTGTTCGTCTATACATTTACAGATACAAAGGATATGCACAGACAAACAAACAGTAAGTAGTAAGAATGTCAAGAGTGTCAAGGAACTCTGTCAAGTCAAGTAATGAGGTCATATGTGTAAAGTCAGTCGTATAACATAGATAAATGGCTCGATATAAGTAAATAATTAAATCTATGTAAGAGTGTCTATCCGTGTATACATTTACAGATACAAAAAAATATGCACACACAGACAGACACTCATGAGCACTAATAGTATCAAGATATGATATGGATGTATGCAAAAATGGGTTGAATTACAGTCCGGTGTCCATAACTACAGTAATAAATAGGTTACAAGTATGTTTACATACACAAGTAAGTTGTAGTTCTGCTAGTTTCAGAATTATATTAAGTAGTAATATTAAGAGAATAACTACCAGTATAAATGGAATGGTAGTGATAATAATGTAACAGAGTGTGTATCAGTAGTAAGATGATATAAACTGTTATATAAACTGTGTCCTGGTCTTAGTATGATAATACGTGTGAAATACAGGGGACGTCAAAATTAGTCAAGTGTGTAGATTGTAAGTAATAGTATGGTATGGTAGGCGAGGTGTAAAAATGGTCTTCAACTGAAGACCATAATACAAGATGTAAGACAAATGTCATACTTCGGCCAATCACAGCACCTGGGGGAAAATGGTCTTCTACAGAAGACCATTATGATATACACAGCGCGTACTGGTTTACTTGACTGTGGTTCTCGTAGTTCTCGTTTTCAGGCCGTGTTTGTTTTTCTTGTTCTGCACTTGTTTGTGCAGTTGTTTTCATTGTTTTGTTTTGTTCATGTGTCGTGTCTTGTTTTGATGTGGGTGGTTGTCCTGTACGTAAGTTAACGCTTTTATATTGTACAGTTTTCTGTATATATCATAGTATTTTTCTATCATAGTATATATTTTGTATATTGTATAAGTATTGGCACTGGGGCTTTACTCTAGGCCATGGCCGATGCCAACAAAAGGACCGGAAAGCCCTGGCCCCAACAACAACTTCTAAAGTAGTGGTTCTAGATGAGAACAGAACCAACATGGTTTACTCCATTAGGGAGCGTTTTGTATTATTCTTGGAGTGCCCTCCAAGTACAAAGACTCGAGGTCAGTAGAGTATTGGCTAATTATAAACCAAACCCAGGTATAAAGAGTATCTCATGTATTAAACATGGCACATTTAAGTTATATCTAAACTCACCCGCTGACTTAAACAGACTCCTCACAAGGTGGGATAAGAGTGAATTTGGTAAGTCTACCCTCTCGTATCCCAGAGCTAATACATCTAAATCAATCTCACTAGTAGTTAAAACGTACCCCTTGACTTTGAGGATAAAGACTTCCTTAGCGAAATTAAGAAATCTGAAAGTTCGGTTACCGGAGCCAAACGTATTATTTCTCGTAACACTGGCAATGCCACAACTCTTATCCGCATTTGGTTGTCGGACTCT
>JAIGNY010002717.1:0-13408 GCA_020152595.1 Chiridota heheva | reverse complement strand
CGACAGCATTTAACGAGTGTTTAACGACATTGTTTAACGACAGTGTTTAACATAAACAACATAGTGTGTAGATATAAACGCCAAACAGTGTTCAAAAGCTGTTACACGAAAAATGCTTCAATGTGTTTTTTTTATTAAACGTTTTAAGGTGTTTATATAAATGTTTAGGTTCGATAAACATAGTGTTAAGGTTCGACAAATGCTTGTTGGTATAAGTGCCTCAATGTGATAAACGCTTGTTGGTATAAACACCCTTGCTCTTACAAAAAAGTGTTTATTTTGGTGTTCAAAACTAAACACTTAGTATATACAGTGGTATATATGGAGGCGTAAGTGGGGGGTTCCTGGGTGCTTCCCTCCTGGACCCCACAGCCTGAGGGGGCTCCAACCTTGCATGGGTTTGACACAATATTTAAGGGCTATGGACATCTGTCAGATTTAAGATATGTGAAAGAGCATGGAATTTTGAGTTTAACAGTCTTCAAAATTTGTAAAAAGTGTATTTTAATTTTCAAGTTAGGACTAAACAAAGTTTCAAGATTTGTTCATTTAGTGTGCAGAATTTGTGATATAGTAAGAGGAGCACATCTCAAAATCTTGATGTAATTCTTTAAATTCTGTTCTTCAGATTCAGCTACTGCTGAATTGTAGAATGTCTGTTCTAGATACCTGATGATTCCAGGCATGACAACGTTCTGAAAACTCTTTTAATGTCACATACTATTGTGCAGCGACAGCTACAAATTAAAAATGCTGCAAATTGGTCATTTTTAACCAATTTTGATGTATCTTTTTTGCTGTTTTAATGGTATAAACCGTATCTTAATTCATTAAGTCCATGTTGCCTCTAGCTGTCTATAACCCTTTAAGCAATATTCTGCAATCAAAATCACAAACCCTACCAATCTTAAATTTGAACCATTGATTTTACGCAATTTCTTGCAACCAAAATCAAGCTTTGCACCTGGACTTGACATGATTTGACATTGAAAGAAAATGATATTTTAAATCGTGAGAAATGCAGGGCTTCCAACCTTCCAGAAAACTGTCCATAGATTTAACATAATCGTAGGGAAATTTCTGTTATTGGCTTCCAGCACTTCGCCCTATATCATCCAAAATAACGACAAATCAGGGCTTCCCGCAATATAAGGGACATAATGACTTAATTGCCGCAACTATAATCTCATAATGAACTCGATGAATTAACTTCCATCTAAATGGTGCATGCCATTCAGTGGCAATGGAACCGGGTGATGAGGTCCCCAATACCACTCCCCCTCCTTCATAATAATGAAGGTGTGACAAATTGATTTTGAATTGTCAGGCATGTCTGGTTCCATGGCATCTTCTCTCCCCAAAATAATCTATTTTCAGAAAATTTCCTTCAATTTTCGTGAGGTTTGTTTCAATTTTTGTAAAATTTCTCTCATTTTCGTGTTTTAAAGAAAATGAGTTGTAAAAACATGCATCTAGAGAGGTTTTACTGTGATTGACCATCTGTAAAATAATAGTAATAATAATAATGATTATGATGATAATGACGACGACGACGACAACAATAATAATAATATTGATAATAATAATGATAATAATAATAATAACCAATAATGATGCACTGGAACTGGATGTAATTTTCTACATTTTAACATACACAAAAAAACTCTAAAATTTTCTGAGAAATTCTCAAAACAACTTTAACATTTCTGAGGAAATCAAAGGAAAAACTGAGGACGGCTGGATGAAATTGCGATTACTTAGGTTCCCATATGACTCGCATGCGAACCAAAAATAAGACTACAGGATCAACCCTTTGAACCATTGCATAAAACCAAAACTGCCAAACACATGGACATTTTCTTAAAAGCCCGCTTATGTTTGACAAAGAGGTGCTTATAATCACCCTTATACTGAAATCTGAGCGAAATTTTTAAAGACAAACAATAAATCGATGGACTTGTATTGTGCCAGCACTTTTAGAAATGATAACAACAGAGATGACCAGTGGGATTCCCTTTTCTTACATTCCATGTTCATCCAGACGATGAAAATCATTGTTTCAAATAGTTTGTTTTGTTTTGCATATGTTTAAATAATCTTTAAATAATTTCTTCTTACATCAGCCTGCATGTGCACGAAATATACATACACATCTTACTACAGATGAAAGGATTAGTTCAGCAATCTTAATCTGGTAAGGTGATATTTAAGTGTAAAGTTTGATGTCATCTGTGAAGAAACGACTAAAATCAGACTAGTTTTGACATCACATTAACAGATTCCTTTAAGTTTTTAAGTATTATATCATATTTTTCTTACTATTTTGTGGCTTAAAGAAGAAAAACAGAAATCAATGGTAATTATGATTTACTACCTAAAGAAAGTACAAGAAAAAATATTCAAATGGCAAAAAAAAAAAATCAAATAAAGGCTCTTTAAAATACAAAAGTGTTATTAAGAATGTGAGGATGGAGATGCCAACTTCCCATGTAGTAGTTTTACAGCACCAAACATTTCTACATAAATACAACAGAGCTTTAAACTTAATTCCTTAACAGAATAAGTTATTGGATTGGTTTCTTGGCCATTTTGTACAGTACTTCTCAAAGTCCCCTGTCATATAAGAAGGCCCATAATGTTGAAGCCCATTTTCTGTTTCCTTGATAGATGAGAGCACAAGAGTACCATTGGACAGGACGCCAGCCCATTCCCCAACAGTGCTGGCACATATTTTACAACTGAGTGAGCTGAGGTGCTTTGCTCAAGGATACAAAGCAGGGATTATGGCAGGAATCGAGCCTGCTACCTTTTGAATATGAACATGATACCTTAACCATCGAGCCACTGCACTTCCTACTACAGGTAGCATATAATTCAATATCCTCCTCATTAAAAATATGATATAAACATCAGCTTCAGTGTCTTTTATGCACCACAAAACAAGGTTTGGGAATTTGTATGTAATTTTCTGTAAAGTACAATTCAACCCCTTTCTTTCAACATTACTTAATTGCAGGGGCTCAGGCTTTCAGCTAAACATTTAGGGGTCTGTAGTCAAAAAGTAGCCAAACTTAGCCAACAATATTTTCAGTATTGCAGTGTGTGTCATTTCTTTTTTTAAGGTACAACACTTTGGCATATTTACCAAAATACTGGAGTGTCTGGAGAAAAACTACAATAACTACTACAAAATACTGTTGATACTAGGGATGTCATGATATGGCTGTCTAAAGTAACAATTTTGGCTAACGAGTACCTGTGGCAAAAGAATTGCAGGTACTCTTGAAACAGTGGGCAAGTCTAAATCTTTTTCATCAAATGAACATAACAAATCAAAAAATTGCAGAACTAGTACAGGAAAAGTATTGACTAATATGAACAAGTTAACATTGGAATGCTGTTTTCCCAATCATGAAAAGTTTATTACGTTTTAATGATTTAGTAGCATTTTGAACTTTTTAGATCATCCAAATGGCAATATCAACCAATTTCGAAGAAAATGAAATATTTTTAAAATTGATACATTGGAAAAAGGACAAATCACAAAATGTGCAAAGATGCAAATTTCATCTCGTTAGCAAAGAGATATCACGATATCATGATAATTGACATATCATGAGAGTCCTATCTAATACTCACAATTTAACACATATATCCTAGAAATTCTCCCCCAGTATTTGAACATCAAACACAAAAATACCTGCAAAGAAGTAAAACCTTATCTTCTAAAACTCATACCACGCCCCATAGTTGGCAAAGAATGAACAGTTCCTCCTGATGAGGCATCTAGACAAGAACAGTCCTTCCAGAGTCCAGCATAATACAATGATGACGTATCAGTGATAACAGCCAAAACATTGCATGTGCAAATCTAAAATTTCACTTGCACCCAACAATGTTTAACTAGTAACACATGATTTATTTTCATTTCTGTGTACACAGGATTATTCTTTTGATGCATAGAAAAAGAGCTTTCTCTGGAGTCTGTAGAAATGTAGGAGACAAAAACAAATGTTCTAGTTTTATATATGATAAAGAATTAACCCTTACTCTACCACGCGGCAATATTATCGCCGTTTTGGGTTCCCATCTTTGACTCCGCCTCCCGAGTGCATTTTCAAAAAAGTGCTGGTAGAGTAAGGGTTAATGAACCCACAACAAGTGCGCCAATTCAAAAATATATGCAGCATGATCCCATTGGGCGGCCCAGCGGGTCACTGAAGCGGATCGAACCCGACTCTGCTGCTTGGAAGACAGAGGACCCTTCAATAATCAGCCCTTGATTAACCCTTCCTTACTATACCACACAGCAATATTATCGCCGTTATGGGTTCTCCATCTTTGACTCCGCCTCCTGAGCGCATTTTCAAAAAAGTGCTGGTAGAGCAAGGCTTACAGTAATAACTACCAAAACCCTTACCAACTATCTTAATCAATTGTCAAGTTATTCAAATTTAGAGTCTACTTTTATTTTTTTTATTTTAAATCATACCAATGATGACATTGTTTGCCCTACTGTATGTGCTAACAGACCTAAAGTATTAATTGAGAATATTCTTTGCAATTTTCTTACCAAAATGTTTTGACATGAAATTCCAACGGATAAAATTATGAATATCATAAAGGCCTACAAATAAAAATTCATAGGCCCATGCAAAGGACCAACTACTTCTTAGAAGTTCAAAATTTTGAAAAAAGATAAAGAAATATAATAATATTTAATCTGCACTGGGTGTGTCGCATCCTTTTTTACATTGCGTATGAACAAAATGGCTGCTCCCATGTAAGTTCATATCAAAGTATTTAATGTTTTAATAAACTATAAAATATATATGCTGAATTGTTGTGTAAGATGTGAAATTTTTTCAGTTGACTTATAATTATTATATTCATCATATCAAATAAAGAAAAAGCTTTGTGTCGCCCAGGAAATCTATAACCAAAAGCTCAAATCTTGCAGTCAAAGTATAAAACAAACTTATTTTTGTAAATGAAAGGCCTAACCTGGACAAAAAATTTCAAGTAACGTATTAGGTTCATGTCAGAAAAATATATTACTGATTTCAAATCCAACAACAGCAATCTATGAAAGAATGTAGAAAAAAAAAAAGACAATTTTGAGACAATAGAGAGTAAATGGATTAAATTTTTGCATTATGGTGTGTTTTGTTCAGATGATTTCAATGTAGATCCTCATCAAAACACATATGTTAAGACTGTCAATGCGTTTGGAGCAATTGCAAAAAAGGCTACCCCGCATTTGTAGAATTAAAAAATCAAAGGCCATGGGGATACACTGGGATCTGTGTGAAATTAATAGAACTGTCCTCTTTAAAACGACACATATTCAAGTTTAGTAGGATACAGGGGTAACTGTTCTACAGAGGCCATATACCTACTCAAAATAAGTTAGGCTACAGGGGCTACAGTGGGTCATATGCCTACTCGAGATCAGTAGGCTATGGGGGCTACGGTGTTAATGGTCATATGCCTACTCAAGATCTAGTTGTCACAAACCAGTTACACGTATATTATCATTGGGACATACAAGTAAATGTTGCGTAACAGGGTTATTGCAGTTACCCTTTTTTTTAATTGAAGACTGCACTGAAGCGACCAAAATTTTTAACAAATGCATCAAACTCACATTCTTTCCACACAGCCTAATGGGATTTCACCTCCTCTTTCAATTAAATGTTTAAAAATTGTATATTCAGCAACTTTTAAAGGGAGAAATTTGGCAAACTTTCAGCCACCGACTATGAGCCTGTGAACGTTCTCCCAAACTTTTGTATGATTACTACTACAATCAGAGCATGGGGTGTTTTACTGCAAATTCGAGTGTAGAGTGTTCACTGCTGATGCCTCTTTCGCTAATGCAAGCAGAAAGTAGTCCCGTACAAATATCGCAAAACGCCATCTATATAATCTAAATCTATCACTCACATGACAATTTACCTTCGACTGTGATCATCACAGTGCAAACTAATGGCAAAAAGTGTTGAGAGTGGAGAGCGAAAGTGTCCCAAAAATCATCTCATTTTGCCTAAATAGGAAAATGTTTTAAGCAGTTTTTGCTCATGAAAACTTGGAAAAGGAATAGGAGAGTTGTGTGGATGCAAATTTGAACACTCAAAAGACAAGTAATTTGAGCAGGAGCTCGTAACCATTTTTTGGTCGTAGCATCGTAACTCAGTTAGAATTTAAATTAACACGCAAACCATATGGACCTTGAACAATCCTTGTCAGGCTGTAAATCAATAAACAACAGCAATCAGTCAATGTCAGCCAACAAGAACAAAAAAATCAGTAAGTAAAAGGCCTGAAATGAAAGGAGGAGGTGGGGGGGGGGGGGGGAGGGGGTGGTATATGTCGAATAACTTCTCAAGATCAGTAGACTACAGGGGCTACAGTGCTAAAGAGACAATTTGAGAGTAAAAGACTATAGGACTAGACAGGGAAAATAGATCTCGAGGGCTGTATTCGAAAAATGGGCTACAGTGCTACTGTATGCTGAAAGTATAAATTAAGTCCTAAATTGTAACTTTACTTCTGGTGTAACTTAGTGTAGCCTTGCCTATGGAGATAACCAAGTTCAATATCACAGGGTATTCTGCAGTTATGCCACTAGTTTCTCAGTTTATGAATGGAATGGAGTAATATTAGCTCAAAGATCACGTTTTGCTGGAAGTTTTAATGTTGGATATCTTCCAATTGTCCCCTCAGGAGAGAATTGGAAATTCCTCTTTTACGTTGTGGTGTATACGGGAAAGGGGAGAATTAGGTTCTGTTGAGTTATACGTGAAAGAAAATGCGTGGTTGAACTGCGTGTAAGCTTGCCTTTTGTTCAGGGCTACAAGAACCATCACAAATATAAGATATAAACGGAATAAAGCCAAATACAAGGGAGCATTAAAGTTTATGTCGTTTATATAACTTTACCTATTTACATTTTGTGTTACAGTATATATGGGAGAGGGGAGAATTATAATTCTCCCCTCTGCAGTATATAATTAGGTCCCCTTGCATTACACGTGAAACTCGGCTTTATTCAGTCAGATGTATTCCAATAACCCCTATTTCCGCTCTCTAAAATCAATGGCCGCGCAAGCCTTCAAGTTTTACCTTGTAAGACGATCAAAAAATATTTTTGTTTTTGGCGTGAAGTTAAAAACTTGATGAAAAGCTATATAAATATACTCGTGGAATTCTCCCCTTTCCCACACTGTAGGTGCCCAATATGTACAAGAAAGGGGGAGAATTACACGAGTGAAGCTTCTTGACATTTCTTTAAGTCTCTAGATTCGGCGTAAAACGTAACCTTTTTTACTTGAGAAATACATGTTAAGCCCTAGGCCTACCTACAATACTTACAAGTTAAATGACAACATTTGTATATGGAAAATGTAATTGCAAATTGTTCTGCAATCCTAAAACCTAAAAATATAGGACAATTAAGGCATTATGAATTAAAAAACACATTTTTCCTCGAAACTAGTCCACATATTGACATAGGCCTACTGTAGACTGTACAGTAGTTATTCGTCATAGGCCTACAGTAGGTGTACCAATTCAGCACATGAGGAATTGTTTTTACTTCCTTTCGTTATATGTAGTTTTCTACTTCTACAAAATATCATTGATAAAAAGTTTAAGATATAGATATTCTAGTTTAAAAGTATTAAAACTCTAAAATTGTTATCATTTTTATTTTCATTTTGAAATTTCGTCAAGATGTACATGTACCACGAAACGTGTACCAGTTGAGAGTATTTTCCGCAGTTGACAGAATCTTCAACCGGGTGTCTTTTTACGACGTCATTTCTCGTTATGGCTTTTTGACGTCATTTCTTGTATGGCAACTTACACATAGTGATGTCATACTGAAGTTGCAAATGACTCGCCACATAACGATAACACCGCAATGATTCTGCGTACACCCTCATGTGATACATCACCTGACTTAAGTTTTTTTTCAATTTCCTGCGGGAAATCTTGAAACTTTTCACTTTGTTAATGTCTGAATGTTTGTTGCTCGGGTCCCACGCACGTTAAATGCTTAACACCAGTAACACTTACGTTGGTCAGTTAGTTGTATTTATAGGCAGCTAGCTAAGTATACAACTATAACTGACACTGATAGTTAGTTTTAAATAGCGTTTGTTATGGAGTCTGAGGTACTATTAAATGGATAGTGTATAATTTATTTTGCATGACAGCACTGGATAGGTCAAGTGATTTCATCAGGTGTCATACAAGTGCTTGGAACTTCCAAGTTGCTGAATGGAAGTAGATTGGCCTAGCACTCAAGGACTATCTGGGGTCTAAGATTAGCCTATACTTAGGTGGACAGGGTTAATTTAGCATTTGTGACTGCACTTTAAATTCTTGCAGATCATCATAAATTGAGGGAAATATTATGGGATATATTTTTTATTGGGAGTAGGTCTAGGCCTAGGTCCGAAAAACAATCCCTGCCTGCTCCTACTGTTTCTTTCATTATTGCAGATTAGTATGAAAGTGACAGCGGTTGTAAGACTTGGGGCGTAGGACTAAGTTAAAGTATAAGAGGCAGCGAAGGTCACTTTAGGCTGAGGCTATAGGCCACTGACATGTTGACAGAGAATAATTTTTAAATTGCTCCCAAACTTTGGATATCTTAGCATTAGGTACATCTAATTATAGATGTAACAGTTATATTAACACTGAAATTATACACTCAGAAACAATTCGGTCAGCCGGTAATTTAATCATCGGGGACGGGGACGGGCATTTTATCGGTGAAAACATGCAACGATTTGTGTGCAATTGAGCACCATGCTTTAGCCTATGTAGAAATACACACCGTGACAATTCATGTGTTTGCAAAATTCTAAAATAAATCTTTCTGCGACATTGGTTTCCACCAAAGTTGCAACAATTTTCTGCACGAATAGGCCTACACAAGCAGACAAGCGAACGTAGGGATTTTAACTTTGACACTAAAGGGGACTGGCTGTAACAGTAAACTGCTTTTGTTTTCAGCAGCAAACTGGTCATTAATATTTACGCACACAATTATGACATCCTGAACAGGCCTAACGTTAGGCCCTACTGATATAATTTCTCATATAAGCCTAGACCACCTACTGTTGCGATTCATCAAGCGAGGGGGATGAGTGAAGTTACAGGCAAATCAATTAATGTCAAATGCCATTTCTTTTTCAGGGGAAGCCGAGCTCTATTGACCACAGCCTCAGTTGGTTGTAGCCTATCACTTGCAAATCTTATCCAAAAAGGGAGAGAGCTTATTGGTGTACAGCCCTGTGCATTATAATGCCAAAACTTCCTTACCTTTCATTTCAAGGGGATATTGTTAACTACGTAAGGGCAGGCCTAAGAGTGGTAATGGCAGGCCTAAGAGGGGTAAGGGTAGGCCTAAGAGTGGGCAGACCCTCTTTAGACCTTCCACCAAATGAGATTCAGCAATATGCACTGAACCACATATAAATTATACGCACCTTGATCCAGTGCTCAAAATTAGCATAAGGCGCTAGAGCTAAACTACTTGATTTTATTTCATTTATTTTTATTTATTTATTTTTTGCCGATACCAAATGGTATGTGGACCACTTCCAAGGAAAAATGTGTTTTTATTTCATACATCTTTAAGAACAATTTGAAATTATAATTTCCATACAATATTTTTGTATATTCAAAGCATTTCATGTTATTTTCTTTCAATTTTGATCAAAAAGAAGCCAAAATTAATTTGATCACCAATATATTTGCCTAACTTGTAGGCTTCGTAGGTAGAGCTTAACATGTATTTCTCAAGTAAGTCAATTTACCCTTGATGCCTTAAGGTAAGAATAGAATAATGGTGTATGTAACAACAAATTCCATTAATCTCTGTGAGCAAGACATAACATTCCATTTTACACATTTTGGAACTACAATTTTAGTGGGTCTAGTCCCATGACTAAACATTTTAAACTTACAATAAAATGTTGAAACAACACCAAAATTAAATCAAAATTATACTGGTAGACAGAAAACATGTTTGCAGTTATTCCTGTTATAAACAAAAACTATTAGCAAAGAATATATTTGATAATTTCCAAGATTCTGAACAGACAACATGGCAGACTATGGCTAGAAAAATCCCTCACAAATAGCATTACAATTTCTTAAAGAGTTCAATGAAAACAATATCGATGCTTGTTATAGGTGGAAAGCAATATATCTTACCAATTTTGGGTGGTATTGGTCATTTTTCTATGAACACGGAATTTTTGTGAACGTTCTCATTAGAAGTGGTCCTTTCGCTCAACTGGTCCACATACTGTAGACATAGTCCTAACTTTAGGGCTGATCACTCAGCATAAAGACTGAGTAAGACCAAATTTTGTAGGATAATTTTAATTTAAATTTTACGTTGTGAAAGTCCAGATAAAATTTGATTAATCTTTTTTGCATTTGTCACTTTTACTTTGGAAAATAAATGCTTTTAGAAAAATCCCTAAAACATGCCTCACATGTCAGAATACATTCAAGATCAACCAATCTGTTAATTCCGTCATTGTTCGAGTATTAGGAGAATGTAAATAAATCATGTCATTGTTCTAAAAGCATCTACTCTGCTAAGACGTCATAAAAAGACACCCGGTTAAAGATTTCCTGCAATTCATCTAATTTTTATACATATACTTTTCAGCTTTTCACAAATATATTGAACAAAAACATCTTAAATAAACTCTTTGATATTAGGTCTAGATACAATGATACCCGTCGGCCAATCGGCTATTAAATAAAATCCATTTTAAGATTGAGCCTTTTCTATCGTTTTTGTATGTACCAGTTGCAGTAGAAAAATAACAAATTGGGTATTCATAGGGCGCAAGCGCAGTCAAGTAGTTTTGAAAAGACAATACGCTAAACTGGTACCGGAATTTGGCAAGCGATAAAGGTCGCGAAAACATGGAAAAACAATATTTATCATGCAAAATTTATCTATTTTGCAAATTTACAATAATTTTCATACATTATTTTACCTGCGAAGCTTGACCATGTTTTTTGAGGATTTTTTTGTACGTGCGTTTCTGATCAAAACAGAAAAGAAGTAGTAAGATTTTTTTACAGAATCAAGTGTTTCGAGTAAAGTAGGCTCGAAATCAAAAGGTAAAGATGTTTTTTTTACTCGTGAACGGAAACATATTTTGAAGTTATAATTCACCACAAATTCGTAATTTTGTATGTTTTAAGAGTAAGAACAAATGGTTAAATTTTAGCAATAAATGACTAGAAATAAACGAATAAAAAAATTCGAAAATACGCGGAATTGGTACATGTGCTGAATTGGTACACCTACTGTAGGCCTATACTGTTCCAGGCCTTTTTTACTTCCCTACTGATCTGTTTTTTGTTTTTCTTTCTTGTTAGCTGATGTTCACTGTTTGTTGTTGTTTCTGATTTACGGACACAAAACAAATGTAGTTACGTGTAGGCCCTACGTTGGTTGTGACAAACTAGGCTAGGCGGCCCTAACGTTAGGCCTAAGTTAGGTGCATATATAGGCCTATATATTTTTTTTTTTTAGCCGGTCAAAACTGCCTGAATTACCTGAGCCACTAGCGCAAATCCAATGCAATTAATTAATGTAGCAAATTAAAAATATGCTTAATTATATTCTTCCGGTACAAAAAAATAACTTTCAATTCTTACACGTTCCCAAGAAGACAGCCCTTCTTTCACACGGTTTAAAAATGAATCGTCATAGCAGGGGTAAATTTCGTGAAATACATATACCACGTTCGTTACACTTAACGTTAACGCATGCATGTATGTACGTAGTCAAGGCTTAGTACGCTGGTGGCGTAGTACTAATACCTCGCGTTAAGTAAAAAAGCAACAAAAATCTATATTTTTAACGAAAAATGCTGCAGAAAAATCATTGCTTGAAAAAGTTCCCAAATCAAATTACTTTCATTATAAACAAGAAATTTTTTTGATATAGTTTCGTTTTCCAACCAAAAAAGGGAAAAAACAGAAGTAAACATAACTCACACTCCAATGATATTGATTATATATACTGTTGCAAAATTCCATTTTTCAAATCTTTTTAGGAAAAATATTAAAACAACTCAAAGTAATTTTCTTCGCTCTAAATATTCTTTAGGTCATTTTCAAAAAGTGCATGACTAAATTCCTCACCAACAGTGCTTTGATTTTTCCAAGGGAGCACGTAGAGATAGGTTTACCTGAATCTGGGTAAACATATCTCGGGGTAAACATAACTCCGGAAAATAGATAGGTCAGGTAAACATATCTACTGATATAATGATATATATATATATATATATATATATATATATATATATATATTATTGGCCACATGTATATACTTTATCTGTGGAAATTAAGAAAACAATAACGCCCCACTTATCGGCCGAAAGCACCTATAATTTATAATCATAACCAAAAGAAAAAATTCAAAACAATATTTTTGCTCTTTCTTATTAAAGCTCTCCTCGTAAAATCTTAGTGTTCCTTTTGTTTAGGGAAACGAACCTCAAACAAAGAAATTAAGACCAACGAACATTCGTCTTTCAAAAGGAGAAAACTGTGTTTATATTGATTGTATGTAATATATTCTGCATTGGGATAGTGTTGTGGAGCTACAAAGTCTGCAGTTGAAAATCGATTAACATTTTTGCGATGGAGTATGGAGTATCTAAATTTATAAAGATTTTGTTTTTAATTTCTAAAAAATGATACAACATGTTCTATAGAAATAAGGTAGATATTATGTAGAAGTTATATTGAAACTCGAAAGAGATTTAACAGAAATTCATAGAATGCTACATAGAAGTCTTTAAAGCTTGTCCATGCTACCTTTACTCTTTCTAAAATTAATGAATGATCAGAACATTATGAATGTCAAATCAAAAGTGCCTATAAAAGCAAAGTCTTTTAAAATGTGACAATGGGGAACCAGATTTGAATTGAATTATAATTGAAGTTGAGAGTTCATACAAAAGACTCGTACTTCACAAAAACCGAATGATATCTCATCTATAAATTAAGAGCTTCACCTGTATTTATTAAATCAACAAAATATAATTGCCCCTAAAATATCAACGTAACTGTTTGAAAAGAATTAAATGAAATAATGAAACCATAAGATTATGTAGATATTTAAATGAGGGACAATGTTAATCCCTTCCCCACCCCTGTCCAATAAAACAAAATGTGTATACACAAATATTAATGCATTTGGTTATTTCTATTTCTGCACAAAAACTCTTTGGAGTTAATTAGTATGTTGTGTATGTTTATGAAAGTACTAGCTATATATATATATAAAGCTACAAAGATATGCTGAATTGCACAACATAACATTAAATATGCATGTTAAATGGTTTATACA
>JAIGNY010002716.1:0-25051 GCA_020152595.1 Chiridota heheva | reverse complement strand
TAACGTCACGATGTTTCATAAACGAAAATACAAGCTAACATTAAAATTTGTTATGCATATTTTCTAATAATACGTCAAAGTCAAATTTTCACCTAAATCAAGGTGTTTATTAGTTTTAAAATAAAAACGGACCTTGAGAAAAGTATATAAAAAGGCGTTACCACTATGTTCCATATGTGACGTCATTAAAACATATTTCCCATATTTCCCATATTTGGAAAATTTTAGTTTTTTGATATGTTGAACTACACACTTTTTACTACCAATTAATGTATATCGCGAAACTTTTGCAATTTTTTCTAGCTTCAGCCACTTTTTGGGCTAGATTGACTGGACTAAGTGAGTAGCGACTTATGCTCAGCTTCGTAGAAAGAAAAAAAATCATGGACAAATAGCGAGCGATGATTGATAGATTTGCGATGAAACTATATATATATATTTTTAATGTTAAAACGTACAGCGTGCACCTCATGTGCACATTGATCGGTTCCGTAGTTCCGTGTTAATGTGAGGTGAAATGTGGGTACTTACATTACAGACTTAAGGGGCATTTGATTAGGTTTAGGTTCGGGTAAAGAAAAATGTCGCGTGCAGCGCAGCAGGTGGGACCGAACAAAATATCCAGATTATCTTGAACTTGGCTATAATGATGATACAGCTTTCGGTTACGGCTGTTCTATGGTCTGAACACTGAACAGGGAATCAAGCAGACAGTTATGGACAAAGTGAGTTGATTTTTGATGTGTCGATAAACGTGGGTTTCATAATTTGTTCACACTCATTGGGGCTAGCCTTCACTAAGTTGAATCTTCATACTTTAAAAACCACATGTCTGTTCTGTTTCATATTTTATTGTAATTATAAAATAAAATACGTGTCCATGATGTAAAAACGTTGAATTTCATTAATATGCATAGTGGGTGGGGCTTAAAATGATTTTGCTCAAAAAAGCTTGTAAACATAGTATTTCAAGAACGGTAAACTAGATTCATGTCATATTCGATACACATATAGCCCATGGTCCGCAGATGTGCCCTATTGTTTTTGATTGTTTTCTTATGTATATTAATGAAAAAGTGGGGCTTAATGTAAAAACAATTAAAATGTTCATATTTTAACAACCATGTCTGTTTTGTTTCATATTTAGGATAATTATTATGTTAGCTGGTGTGTACATGTTCATGATGTAAAAACATTGAATTTTATAAATATTCATAATGGGCGGGGTTTCACATGGTTTTGTTGAAAAGAGCTTGTAAACACAGTATTTCAAGAATGGTAATCTTGATTCATGTCATATTTGGTACACAGAAAGCCCATGGTCTCTAGATGTGCCCTATTGTTTTTGGTGGTGATACCATGCATGTTAATATGTGGGTGGGGCTTAAAGTGAAAGTGAACAAAAAGTGATAAATGAGCATTTGTATATCTGTTTTGTGTCATATTGGGCATAATAATTTTGTTGGTTATTGTGTACATGCTTATGTTATTAGCAGATGTCATTAATATGCATGGTGGCCGGTGCTTAATGTGAAAGTGCTAAATGATGTAAACACCATACTGTATTTCATGAACAATATATCACATTTATGCTATATCAGGTACACAGATGGGTAATGGTCTGTACATATGTTCTAATGTTGTGGTAGTGATATCATGAATGTTAATGAGTAGGCCGGGATTTACTGACCAATTCTTGAAATAGAATAAATGAGCAACCATGTGTGTATCATACTTGCTATGATAATGTTAATTATTGTGCAAATGTTAATGTTGTCAAAATTTGTATTGATGTGCATGGTGGGTGTGGCTTATGATTAAATATCATAGAACAAATATTATATGATATACAATAACAGTTGATACAAATTTTGCAAATCAATCAGCTTGTAAAAAAAAAAAAAGCATCGAAACCACAAAACCTTTTGGTTCTGGTTATTCTTACCACCGCCGGCAATTCCAGCAATAAACCAGGGGCGAAGCCCCAGAAGATGGTTTTCATGCCCCAAAATGGCCTCAAATGAACTTTGATAAGCATTTGGTTACCATTTTTAAAGAGGCCAAAAACAAAGACAAATCCCTGCCGAATATTGAGACAATTTGGACAAAACACCTGTAGCATCCAGGATTGAAGGACAAAAATGGCGTTAAGGAAAAATCACAAAATTTTAGATTCTATCTGCTAGCGTTAAAATCAACTCAAACATATCAGATAAAGAGGTTCAGAAGAAATTTCCTCTCAAAATTAAAAACTTTTGGGTGAAGAATTATACTTGAATATTTGAGTCAAATAGCTCTGAAAGGTCACAAAAATGTGGAAAGTAAAGAAAAATGTCATCTGCATGTGTTGTTGGTACTTTGCCGCTAATTAAGAAAGAAGAGATCTTTTTCAGTCAAATGGTTAAAACTCTTTTCCTTCTTAAAAAATGTTGAGCCTGTATGTATATGTTATGTTTTGTAAGTTACAAACTCTAAAGTCTGGCACAAACCCATGCACGCTGCATCTGCGTACATTTCTGGTGTTTTGTTTTGCAATAAAATGGTAAATGCTGAGGCAAAATCTTTTAAAACACTGACCAAATTTTTTATTTTTTTTTATTTAGAACTTGAAACGACTCATTATATGACCTTTGAATTTGATGGTGGTGTAGGAAACAGGACACAAAATATTTTAAATTGAAGTCATCTTTGAAAAACTGTAATGCTAGTTTTTCATTTGGGGGGGGGGGGGACGAGGGGGCAATATTGTAACGCCTTGCTCGGGCGCTACGGAACCTGAGAAATTCCTGTGGAAGAGAATCGCTCGAGAACAGATGTGAGGTAAGAGAATACAAAACACACTGCAAAAGAGATGAGAACAGACGTCAAATGTGGGTAAAACTAAACTAAGTGCATTTATTTACAAATATGTACAAAAAGCGACTAAGTCAAAATTCACCTCACATTACACACTTGATTACACGTCTTATCACAACCGAGACCAAAAGCAGACTGACCGAACCTCGTGACCGTGGTACCACATGTGATATCTGCCACGCCCAGTCTGAACCCTGGATATGACGCATACAACAGAAAAGTACCGGTCAGTGCTAGTCAGTTCTGTCGCATGTACCTGGGGTGCAATTATCTAACAAAGAAATACATGGTAGCGTTAAAGAGACACAGTGATGCTACGGCTTCACAATATTACTCTTTTACTTGCGCAAAAAGGACAGATAAACGGTAAGAAATATATATTTTCACATAGAATGTATGATAAGCATAGAGGAAAAGGGACAGCCCCCCCCCCCCTCTCAAAGTTGAGACAAACACCATTCCGCCCCTACTTTTGTGAACCATTTAATCAAAAAAATTAGCAATTTTGAGTAAATGTGGTTGGTTTACCTATGAAATTATACTAATCTGCTAATTGTGGTTGGAAACCTATGCAAAATGAATAAAAGAACCGTAAAGCCTCGGTCTGCAGATGTCACTAGAGGTAGATATTTTTAGTTTTTGCTTTTCACAATTTTTTCACATTCACATTGAATTTTGACATCAACCCAAGGCTCAACCACCTGCATAAGGCATGGAGTGGGCATAAGCTGAGGCTGCAGGAGAATTTGACTGAGTATACGTCTCTAGACTTCGAAGGGGCTCAGTGAGCTTGTGACTGGCTTTGAAAATAGGAATAACTTGCTATTCTTCCCACTGCTTGGGGATCGAGTTCCCCAATCGGGTCGAGCTTGCTTCTCTACTCAAGCATTATATATAATACAGTTGAAGTTAAATAAGTACAGACCAGCCCTTGAAGCTTTGTTGAGCTTATCATTATTGTATATGATTATTATTATCACAAAAAGTATCATATGGCATATGATACTTTTTACTTTTCTTCCTTTTTCCCGGCCTTGTTATAATCTTACTTGACAGATATTTCACACGTATTTCATATATGAAATGCACATGGGAAACTTGCATTTCATATTTGAAATATGTGTGATTTGGGGCATTTGACATGTAAAAATTGAAATTTCACACGCATTTCATATGTTAATTTTATTCCATAGGTGAAACTTATTTTTACATATATGAAATACTTTTCTTTCAAATGTGAGAAAACAATTTTATATATGACTTTAGCATTTCATATATGAAATACGTGGGTATGCGGAGCATCCCCAGGCATCTATTTGAACAGCTTTTATACTTATCATTTTCTGTGAAATTTTGGCTCATTTCTTGCCAAGGTTGAGGTAAGAAAGTCATGTAGACTTTGTTGCCTTCCTTCTACAGATCATGGCTTGCAGTCTTGCAGACAGATTTTTCGAACACTTCAAACATGCAGTGGGCAAGAGCCAGCAGGTACTGTACAGGCAGTCAGGGTTGACCTGGACTTAAAACTGTTAATTGGTGGGGCACTAACAACATGATCATTCAAACTGTTCCAAGTATTGATGATGAGAAAAGCAAAAGTAGATAGTGTCGTATTGTCCTGCATCTAGCTTTTGTTTAATATCAAAGTTGTTCTCAAAACTGTTGTAATCCATGTACATTATAGTTTTTAGAGCTTTGTATAACCATTGAAGATTTTTTGTTTTTATGAGACTGGCAGAACTCACTCTTCGTAATATAATGTACACAACCTACATTTTTCTTTTGTTATCATTTTATTCCCTTCGAATGGCTCATCCAATTCTTGTGTGACCACTTCGGCAACATCTGGTCATCACTTCGTCCATTTCTTTCAAAGGTCATAAAATTATTAGTGTGTAGGGAAAACTGAATTTCTGTACTGAGTTGAGAACAAAATTTGTGTAGGAGAAAACCGAATTTTGTAGGTGAAAATTCCCCGAAGAGTGTAGGAGGGAGTGTAGGGGAAAATGCGCATGCTTGGGGTAGATATAAAATTTAGAGTGGCAGCCTTGCCGGTGTAAAAGTAAATTTTGCCCCCGCAGTGAATTCCCCCTCCCCCCCCCGGCCCTTATTAACTAGGAAATTAAGGCCCCCAGACAATTAAGCCGTAGTCATCCAGTAAATTTGGTCCCCCCTCATAATGAAAACGGTCCGCTGAAAATTTGGGCCCCGGCCCTTCTTTCCTATGAATTTTTGAGATAATAACTTGTCCCCCTTTTGCAGTAAAAGCCCTTCTTTTCCCTTCCCGCTAAATCTCACTGCCGTTTTGCGTAAAGCACGCCTCTTTTTCCTTCAGTGTCTTAGCTTATCAACTTCTTATCACTTTTTAGCTTATCACTTCAGTATACAAAATTAATTGAAAGAACCGTACAGACACACCAGTAAATTACCTAGTAAAATCAGTCCGGAGGGTACCAAATTAACTAGACATTCCTTTGGAAATAAGGTCCGGGGGCCCAAATTTACGGAGGGGGAGGGGGTAAAAATCTAATATCACACCGGCTCGCGGATTTGTACATTTTGTTCGTTAAGAGAGCCGGGACGAGTACAAGTTTGGGAGTCAAAGTCTGCAGCTAGTTTTGTGTACACAGTCTAAATCGATCGGACGACTGCTGATTTGATTATAGAACCATTACTATAATCTAACCCGATCAGGAAACTAACGTCCTCAAGCAGGGGTGCAATTTAAGGGCGGTGGAGGATGTGGGAGTCTAAAAAATAGAAGAAGAAAATCGTCAGGCAATTCCAATTTTTGTCGGGCATAAAATGTGGCTTAGTATTGAAACAAAATTGTAGGAAAATGAGTATGGTTTACCTTTATGTTTTTGTTTCTTCACAAAATACAAAACACTTTTGAATTGTTTTTGTATAAAATCAGAGAGTTTTTTGCTCCCTTAACCCCCCACCCCTCCCACCTCCGTTGGCCGGATACCGATCTTAGTTGGGCAGAAATGTAGAATGACCGGTGCACTTGTATCCTTGTATCAGAGTATGTTTCAGTCATGCCCGACTAAGCTAGATATCCGAATCATATCCTCTCAGCCACCGACTCAGCACATGATGCTAACAACATCATACTTGGGCACTAAGTCGGGCAGAGATGTAAAATGTCTGATATACTGTTTGAATTGGAAATACATCCAACCATATCCGAATCATATACATCAGAATCATGTCCTCCCGACTCGGCATCATGCTGACAATATCATACTTGGGCATTTAGTCGGGCAGAGATTTCAAATGTTGGATGTCTGTATCTTCTGTTTGAATTTGATACATCTCATTCATGCCTAAAAAATCTAGATACCAGCAGATCAGAATCATCTCCACTCGACTTGGCATGATACTGATTGAGCTCGGGTTGGGCAACTGCAGGAGACGTATATCTGTATATGGAAAGACGCCCGCTCACACACGTTTAAAGTCAAGAGCCATTTTTCAGTTTTTGGGCATTGAAAACTATAAATCTTCGAGGGTATTCGCTCCTTTGAGCTGCATCCATAAACCCAACAATATAGTAAACAAATTTTTATCGAAAATTTCTTTTCTGCCTGACAGTAGTAACACAAATGCTTTTCTGAGTAGATTTTAACGTTAGAATTAGAATTTTTCTTTTGTTTTTATCAATTGCATTTCGATTTTTTGTGTTGATTTTAAGCCACTTTTGGGAAGAAAAAAAAACTTTAGACCAAGACTTCACCCTTGAGCCCCACAATTGTGCCCAAATTTTTTTCTATTTATTAAAGGAGATTTCGAATTTTGTAGTTTGTGTTGATATTCCGAAATTTATCAGTTTTTATTTTGGGGCATCAAATATAATAAACCTTCAGAGCTTCCGGAAACTTCGCCCATGAGCCCCTTCAACGGGCTTCTTCTCCTAGATTCATACTCTTGCTTCACCCCCGGACCTCACGATTTACATTTGGGAACTTTGCGGTAATTTTCAGCCATTTTGGGGCATCAAATACAAGAAATCTTCAGACCAGAGCTACGTCCATGAACTCCACAATTTTGCCCAAGTTTTCTCAATTTCAGAGGAAATTCCCCCATACTGTCCTATTCCCGTTTAGAAATGGTAACCCAAATGTTTATCTATAGTTCCCTGAGTAGATTTTAACATTTGACTTGGAATTGTTCTTTTCATCACTTACACTTTGAACTTTTGTCAGTTTGTGTTGATTTCAAATTATTTTTCGGACATCAAAAACAAAAAAAACCTTTAGAGATTCCGGAGCTTGGCTCTGGAACCCTTTCAAAGCTGAGTCCACAATTTTAACTGAATTTTCTGTTTTCAGGGCAAATGTCTTCCCCCCCCCCTCTCAAAAAAAAAATGCTGGGGCGTAAGGAGCACCATATAGGTCACCACAATAATGAAGGTTATAACGAATTGATTTTCACGAGTCATGATTTGTGGGAAATTTGCTTCAATTTTTGTTTTAATTTTTCCTTCATTTTTGTGAGAATATCTTCCAATTTGAAGAAATTGTCTTTGTCGGGAAATTTCTTGCATTTTTCGTAAAATCAACTTTAACTTTTGTAAAATTTGCTTTAAATTTCGTCCGTAATAATTTCCTTCATTTTTGGAAAAATTGCTACAATTTTTGTGCAATTTTCTTTATTCTTCTCAAAATTTCCTTCATTTTCGTAAAATTTGCGTTAATTTGTTACAATTTTATTCATTGTCGTGAAATTTGCTTCAATCTTTGTTCCATTTCCTTCATTTTTCTTCAATTTTTGGGAAATTTTCTTCGATTTGGGGAAAATGGTGCCAAATTGTACCAATATTTCCAATTATTTAGCGACCCCCATTACAAATAGTGTCTGGACTGTGATAAATAAGAGACTCATACATTTTGGTACTGAGGTTTGTTTAATGAGGCAAATGATAAAATCTGGCCCCCAACAAAAAATACTCTCTTACGCCGTTGCTTCTAAGAACCCCACAATTTTCCCCAAATTTTCTCAATTTACAGTGAAATTCTGCAAGGGCTTATCTGAAGAATAATATAAAAAATATGAAATTTTCTTCTTTTCATCATTTATATTTTGGAAATTTGCGTTGATTTTAAACCATTGTGGGGAATAAAAATTAAAAAACTTCAGAGCTTTCGAGGCTTTGCTTCTGGACCCAAGCTATGTGCAAGGCTTCGCCCATGAGCCCCACAATTTTGCCAGAATTTACTCAATTTTCAGAGACAATTTCCCCTCTGCTTGTTTAGAAATGGTAACCCAAATGATTATAAGAGTATATTTCAATAATATAATAAAAATTGTCTTCTTTTCATCAATCAAATTATCTAACATTGCGTTGATTTTCAGCCATTTTGGAGCATCAAAAACAAGAAATTCTCGGAGCTTCCGGGAGCTTCGCCCCTTGGACCTCGCCAAGGTCAGTAAGCGTGCACACGTTATTATGCAGTACCGGTACCACGTTTGACATTTCAGTTTGACCACATTGGTGAGATGAGAGTTGATCTGTGCCCAACTGTTCTATATTGTGTGATTGTATATCGACACATGTATGTCTTTTTTAATAAGTCGGGAAAATGCAAATTTTTGTCACGCAAATTTGACTTACATCCCCCTGGCTTCGAAGTCAAGTTACGCCCCTGTCGTCAAGCTTCATTGGCTATTGGGGACTGTGGATTGGGATGACTACTCAGCTATTACATTTAAAGAAAAACGGGCCCCACCATAATCAGAGAGAGAATCGTCAGCGAAGGCTTCCATTTTGTTGACCAGAGTTATATAGTGAGCCTCAAAACACCCCAAAAGTTAAATTAATTTTCGATTTAAACACGAGATTTCAAGAACTGTAGTGTGGAATGGTTTTATCATTACATATGGTACTCACCCAGATGACATCATTTCTGTAGTCTTTGTATGGTTCACCTAGTTTGTTCAGATTAATTTCAAAAAATGTCAAAAATACTAAATAGACAGATGACGAATTAAATTGGCATGTCCAGTTTCTCCAGTTATGTTGAATTCGACATTATGACTATGTCTGGCAGTCTAGGTGCACTATGGCCATTATGTTTTTGTGGTTCATTCCTTCAATATTGATAAGTTATATGGGGTTTTATGTACATTTATAGAAATGTTAAGATATGAAAAACCATATATTTAATTGTAGTCAAATTTCATTCTGGTAACGGCATTCAGGGTGTTTAACAATTTCTACCAGCATTTTCTGCATTAGAACATCAGCGCAAACTGACGTTCTGATTTAGGTTTGCATGGTATTTATGAAACAATATGAAAGTTAGTCTTATTTGTAAAACACAACTATTCATCATTCGTATTTTGCTGACGGTAATTTGTTAATTGCGCGACAAAGCCTACCGTATCTACAGAAAATAATTCCCATAATAATTACTCTGTTTATGCAGGAGGTGAAATCTCCATTGTTTATGCAGAAATCATTCCTGGTTTATGTAACATTGATGTCTAGTCCGCGCATATCCTTCTTGTCTCCAAACAATTTTGATGTGCAGAATGGAAATAGAACATCATTGTCGCCCTACTTTTGGAAAATTGCATTGCTAGTTTGCAATTTTCTTTTCTTGCAGTGCGCCGTCTATTTGATGTATCCCTTCGAAAAATGTGTATATTTCTTTAGCATGATACCCGTCACAATGTTATTTTACATTCCTGCATGCAGAGTCACTTGGACCGTGCATGCAGAGTCACTCGGACCGTGCATGCAGAGTCACTCGGACCGTGCATGCAGAGTCACTCGGACTGTGCATGCAGAGTCACTCGGACTGTGCATGCAGAGTCACTCAGACTGTGCATGCAGAGTCACTCGGACCGCGCATGCAGAGTCACTCGGACC
Organism: Chiridota heheva; assembly: GCA_020152595.1. Taxonomy (NCBI): domain Eukaryota; kingdom Metazoa; phylum Echinodermata; class Holothuroidea; order Apodida; family Chiridotidae; genus Chiridota; species Chiridota heheva. Next base: position 15,318 of record JAIGNY010002716.1, on the reverse strand, counting down.
GCGCAAGCAGTATCACTTGCAGCGTACATGCCGAGTCACTCGGACTGTGCATGCAAAGTCACTCGGACCGTGCATGCAGAGTCACTCGGACCGCGCATGCAGAATCACTCGGAGCGTACATGCCGAGTCGCATGCAGAGTCACTTGGACCGTGCATGCAGAGTCACTCGGTCGGGTACCTTTCTTTTAAGAAAGAAAAACGGAAGCAATCAGTCTCTAAAAAACTATATAAATTCTGAATTCAAAAAAAAAAAGTGAGGGAGGGGGGGGGGGGGGGTTGTGTGGCAAAATCAATATCGTAATGAAATTTGGGGCTCACTAACATATAACCACACCTACATTGTATCCAAATCGAATTTGGCAGGAAGGATTGTCACGTGACATATATCGTCAAATATCAAATATCAATGCCACTGTTGAATAACTTGCTATTTTCTTCTTATGTCCATTTTTTTTTTTTTTGCATCCTGCCACAGTCAGATAAAAGTTTGCCAGTAAGACAGCTGGTTTCGGTCATGATTTATATTTTACTTGGGCATAATCGGTACAAGGGAAACCAAAACGATCAGTTTAGTTGCCATACGTGTTCAGAATGAAGGACTATAAGAGGAAAAGATAGTAAAGAAAGTATTTATTAAAGAAGCTAAAAGTTATTTAAGATTTGTATAGAAATCTGAAACAAGACTTAAAGTAACATTGTGCCCTGAAATTACTCAAAATTCTTCTACAAAGACATTTTTGAGATTTGGATATTCACAACTATTGGACATCTCGACACCATGGACATCTCGTCACCATGGACATCTCGACACCATGGACATCTCGTCACCATGAACATCTCGTCACCATGGACATCTGCTCACCGTGGACATCTGCTCACCGTGGACATCTCGTCACCGTGGACATCTCGTCACCGTGGACATCTCGTCACCGTGGACATCTCGTCACCGTGGACATCTCGTCACCGTGGACATCTCGTCACCGTGGACATCTCGTCACCGTGGACATCTCGTCACCGTGGACATCTCGTCACCGTGGACATCTCGTCACCGTGGACATCTCGTCACCGTGGACATCTCGTCACCGTGGACATCTCGTCACCGTGGACATCTCGTCACCGTGGACATCTCGTCACCGTGGACATCTCGTCACCGTGGACATCTCGTCACCGTGGACATCTCGTCACCGTGGACATCTCGTCACCGTGGACATCTCGTCACCGTGGACATCTCGTCACCGTGTGGACATCTCGTCACCGTGGACATCTCGTCACCGTGGACATCTCGTCACCGTGGACATCTCGTCACCGTGGACATCTCGTCACCGTGGACATCTCGTCACCGTGGACATCTCGTCACCGTGGACATCTCGTCACCGTGGACATCTCGTCACCGTGGACATCTCGTCACCGTGGACATCTCGTCACCGTGGACATCTCGTCACCGTGGACATCTCGTCACCGTGGACATCTCGTCACCGTGGACATCTCGTCACCGTGGACATCTCGTCACCGTGGACATCTCGTCACCGTGGACATCTCGTCACCGTGGACATCTCGTCACCGTGGACATCTCGTCACCGTGGACATCTCGTCACCGTGGACATCTCGTCACCGTGGACATCTCGTCACCGTGGACATCTCGTCACCGTGGACATCTCGTCACCGTGGACATCTCGTCACCGTGGACATCTCGTCACCGTGGACATCTCGTCACCGTGGGCATCTCGTCACCATAGACTTCTTGTCCGTCACCATGGACATCTCGTCACCATGGGCATCTCGTCACCATGGGCATCTCGTAACCATGGGCATCTTGTCACCATGGGCATCTCGTCACCATAGACTTCTTGTCACCATGGGCATCTCGTCACCATGGACATTTTGTCACCATGATCCAGTGAAGTAAGTGGGATTTACCATTTGAAGAAATTTAGAAGAAAAAAAACTATATATTTGCGAGAATTAAAAAGTTCCATCAATTTTTCATCATGTGCTTTTGTGATTGCTGAGAAAGTTATGGTCATACAAACTTCTGACAATCTTAAGACTCGATATCTCCGACCTAGCGGAACAAACAAATACCTTGATATTAACCTGTTAAGTTTCTTAACAGTTTTGTAAAGGGGTGTAGCGAGACTTTCTTCCATGGCCAAACATTATATTTTTCAAATGATGATTGACCTATTTTTCCGCATTGTGGCCTAACCTTTCTGAATAATGATTTTCTTTTTCTGACGTAACTCTCGCAAATTGAGACCCCACTCCTCCCTGTTCTAACAGCTATGAATCTGATTTTGTTTGGGAACGTGGCAAAGATTAAAAAACTTTTGGTTGGAGTTTGCTGCACTAATTCAAAGCGTTAACATAGACGTTTTAAGAAGTTTCGAGGTCGCCATGTAATAAATCACAACATTTGCATAAATTATGCAATTTGATGCCTGAGATTGAAATCGTTGTAAAATGGTCAATGTTTAACAGATTTTGATGAAAAATCGCTACTATGATTATTTTTAATCAATTTTAAAGCGATTTACCAACTGTTGCTTCTACAATTCTATATAGGCCTACCTTTAAATTTGAATGGATGAATGCGCATATATTTTGAAAGAGTCAGTTGGGATCGAGTTTTCAGGCTGGACGATAAGATAATATTGTGTGTCTGTCCATACCAATCAGAGGGGCGTAGGAAGGAATGTCAGAGTGAGTTTGGTTGTACCAAGGATGTACGAACACAGCCTTATGAATTTAGCGCAAGTTCTTGAACTTTTGGTTTAAAGGATTGCAGTACGTGTCCACCACAATTGGCTTGTTCTTTTAAGAAGTTATTAAGATTATAATTTGATAGATCAAATACATTTAATGCAAAAACAAATGCAAACATTGATTAGATCCCTCTCCAGTCATTAAGCATGCACGGCCTTCAAAGAATGCAAGTCTCACTCTGATTCATGTCCTTATCAGTTGATATATTTGGGACGATACTCGTTTAAAATAGTACCACAGTCGAATATTCACTATTAGGCCTACATGCCCCAAATTGTTATGGTACTACCATAAAATGAAAATAAGGAGAAGGCTGAACTCCCAGTGACTGCCATGTTAGCGAATAAAGCCAACATGTATTGACGAAAGTCACCGAAATCGCGATTTTTCCCAATTGTAAAAGTCACTTTATTTCAACTTGAACAGTCGCTTCGATTTGTTTCTGTTCAAAATATATTATGTAACTTTCGGTATTTTGGGTATAACATTAAGTCTTGGGGAAAAACATACGTCGTCCTAACACAAAAAGTGGAATTTTGGACCGATTTGGTAATCTTAGGCCATGCAAATTGACAAAAATGGCTTGGCCTATAGTTAAAGTTACGGCAACGTTAACATTTGAAAATACCTCATCATGTTACAAATTATCTCATCCGCAAGGCATAATGATCAATTCTCAGTTTTAAACAATATGTTCAAGATATATAATTTTTTTATTTTCTTTTATCACCCAGAGCTACGGTGTTCAGGACCTATTTTTCAGATTATGCATGGCCTACATTGACGGTTATCAGGTTATAACATCTGCCCAAATCGGTCAAAAATCACCTTTTCCTTTTTAAGATATAAGTTATAATATTTATAAAAAAGAAATCAAAGCGGCAGGTTTTTTTCTTATTATAATAAAGTGAATTTTACCGTCAGACCAAGGAGCTGTGTAGAAGCTCCTTGGTCAGACATTGTACATGCACCAAGTCTCAACTGTTTCAAAGCTTAACTTACTAACACTTGTATTGCTAACTAGTTTTTTATTTTTATTTTTTTACTCATACTTTGTACGCTCGGTTGGCGTTCATGTCCTCTTGAAGGATTTTTGCTGACTTAACCGATTCAGATTCAGATTTAAAACTCGTTATTATTGGAGTCAATGGAGATAATCTGGTATGGCTGAATTTCTGAAATACATGTTGGCCTCAGTCACTCGGTGATGAAGCTTGTCATTCTCCACTATTTTTAATTCCATAGATATTTAAGTTTTTAAAATGTTACTACAGGTTGGGCTATGGATGCAAAAATGATTCTGGAATAAAGTTACAAAAATAATATTTGCTGGGTTCACAATTAAATGCTCTCACTGCCTCTGCTTGATTGATGTTATACTTTTCATTTGAGTTTACAACATAATCATACAATTGCCTAATAACAAGAGGTTTTCTTCTGCAAATACTTCCACAATCAGAAACATTCGTTTTCAGGGATTGGTTTCAGCACAGATATTAATAAGGTAGATAACCAAACTTAGTGACGTCACTCCCATTGGCTACCACACTAACTTTTTGTGCCCAGATTTGGAACCCACCTGCCGATTATTTACATAATATAGCACTATAGGAGTCGATCACTTACCAGACTTAAGTCGTCGTACAGTAACTTGAAGACTTGGTACACGCAGGGAGTTGTTGGTCTCACGGGAATTGTAGAAAACCCTTTCATGTACCAATGAATTACCGCGATATTCCGCGCCCTCTATCGGCGAACAACACGCTTTCGATTGAGTCACGCTGCGACTGGACCTGAGTGGGTACGCTTTCTTGGTTTCGCAGTACGAATCTGTGGTTCTTAAGGGTTTCAACTGGTGTGCAGACCGAAAGAAAGGACCAAATAATTTCCTCCCGAAAACAGCTTTTTAATCCGACTTTGTTGGGGTAAGTTATGTTACTTTGAAGATGAACATTTACTCCACTTTCGAAGCAAAACTAGTAAAATTTTGGTCCTGATTTCTTGCAAAATATCGGCACTTTCTCCACTTCTCTCCGTGATAACGTTAGGCTATTATGATGAATGAAGCCTTCGTGTGTCGCTTTGAGATGGTTAGGCCCCCGACGCATCGCGACAGAAGCTAAAATTTTCAATAATTTTTGACCATTTTCACAAGATTCTTTCTTTGTTTCCATGGCAACGATCGATTATAAACAAAAGGGAAAGCATTGTAGCTAGCTTACTGGGATAATATTTCTTTAGTATTTTGTATTGGAGTAGCCTTCGCCCCCTCCCCTCCATCCTAGCCTAATTCTTTTTAAATAAATTTGATCCTGATTAATTATTATTAGGCCTAGACCTTAATATGATTAATTAATGGAAGCCTGATCATTATTGCCTCCGGATGAAACTATTTTATCTCAGAACAACTCACTGCTCGCAATTTATTCCCCAAGTTTATGCAGGCCTCCTCAATACTTGCAAGTTTCACCACAATATTTTTCCCCAGGCGGGAGGCCTACAGTACTTGAACTTGGGGTTTAAATTAAGGCCTATTATTATTGCTCCAGATGAATGATGATTTATTTACATAAAATAGGCCTAATAATAGGTGAGACTCCTATTATTTTTCATAGAGGTATTATCGTTAGGCTACATACAATTCCCAAAAAAACTGACAGTGAGCATAAAATCAAAACAAAAAACATAGGTCTAGGCCTTCCTGTACTTGAATTTTCCAGTAACACAAAATTCAAAATATGCGATCCTGTATAAGTTTATTCAAAAACAAAAAAAATGTCCCAGGAACAATGAAAATAGTGGCTAAATTGCCGCTCAAAATGTCACTGGGTTGAATCGTTTGAATTTGGTATTTCTGGAAAAAGTATGTGTTTTTATTTTTGATTGCAACCAGGGAGTTGTTAACAACTCCCTGTTGCAACTTAACGTAAATACCACCAATGCAAAATGATATGGGTCACGCCTATATGCAAACGGATCATACTGAAAAATTATTTCTAGCACTTTTTTTGTGTTTTTTACTTGTTTCCCTAAATCATGATGATTCTTTATATATAGGGCCTATTAAGCCTATTTATTTACACAAAGTTTTTTACAATGAATTAAAACAGTATTGTTGTTATTGATTTTGTGTGTTTTAAAATTTTATTAGATTTTGCATAGTTACTAGCGTAATGACAAAACCTGAAAATTGCATTTGCAGATTTACAAAGTTTTATTGTTTAAGATTAAAGGGAAGTGTTATGTGCACAGGCCCGGCTACAGCAGGAGGATATAATCTTAATTGCAGTTTTTTAATGAGCATTTCTCAATGAATTTTAGTTTTTATTTAGTCATTAATCTATTTATCTATTAACAATGTCTCGAGCCATAATCTATATATTTTTTTTAAACTGAATATTTTAAAGACTCCTGTCCCGTGCTTCAGTGGTCTGAAGTGGTTTGGCTTTAGATCACTGAAGAAAGGAAAAATATAGTTTCAATTAGGATGAGTGTAAAAACAGGGAGCTATTTTTTAAGAATTTTCCCTTTTGTCTTAACAGAATCGGATTCAAATGGAGTCCTTTCATTCCATCATCCTGCAGAAGATGTGCCGGTTGTGTGGATCAAAGGCAAATCAAAACCATGACTTGACATCAAAATCCCAGATGACCAAAGATATTTACGGCAGCCTCGGAGTAGATATTGCAGTAGATGATGATAATATACATCCATGGGGCATATGCAATTCCTGCCGGATGAAAATCTCCAGATGGAAGAAGAACAAGCAAAAGAAAAAGAAAGATATTGTGCCACCTCAAATTGATTTGTTTATTTTCGAAGCCCATCAAGACAATTGTGATTTGTGTGAGAATGCAAAATGGGACAAGGAATCACTCGTAAGAGCTTGTAGGGAAGAAGGTATGACCGCATGGGAGAGCAAAGATGGGCAAGTTGTTGGCTGCGTATTTCACGATCTTGGTGGAAGAACAATTAAAAGAATTGTGATCGGTAAAGACAGTTACCAAACATATGTGGTGGGGAAAAAGATAGACCTCAAATGTAGTAGCCCCAGGGAAGCGATATCCAAGCTATGTAAGCATGACTTCTGTGTTGGAAATCTAGGTTTTGATGAGATTGTAAAAGTACATAAACAAGAAGGACTGAGAGGTACAGCAGGTCAGCAAGTTGCCTTGATTGAAAGTGATTATTCTCATGCGGACCCTCTTGAAAACTTCACAATTAGACACGTCAAATGTGCATTGATCTGCCTTCCATCTACCACATCAAGTAGGCAACAATGTGATACTTGCAAGTTTTATCGCCCTAACCTAATTGTCAAGTCTAAAAGCCAAGCGAAAGGCGGTAAGAAAAGCGATAAAACCAAAAAAACCCACCTAAGTAAAGAGGATTTGATCCAGAGAGTTAGCCAGCTTCAAAGGGAAAAGAAAGCGCTGAAGAGAAGGGTTGAAAACATGAGTGACAGAGTTGCTAGATTGATGACTTCTGAAAGCATCTTATTACAGCAAAGTGATGCAGAGATGGTACATAATATAGTTACTGAACATTGCTCCTCACTTGAGCAAACTTTTAACAACAACGCTTACTGCAAACTTCTGTGGGACCAACAGAAAAAGGCTATGGAAGCAAAATCAAAGAAAGGGGTAAGATGGCACCCAGATATCATACGATGGGCTATATCTGTTCATAGCAAGTCAGCAGCGGCATATGACACATTAAGAAAATCAAACTTTCTCATTCTCCCCCACCCTTCGACTTTATTTCGCTACACACATTTTACGAACCCTGCTTGTGGCGTACATCCCGATCTTTTAAAAAGACTGTACCATGACTGGAAAATTGAAACATTAGATTCACATGAAAAAATGGTCAGCCTGATATTTGACGAGATGAAAGTGCAGTCTGGGCTTGTGTTTTCCAAAAGTTCTGGAAATCTGATTGGCTTTATAGAAGTTGGGTGTGTAAACACAGAGATGTTGAAATTCGAACAAAGGTGCACAGAACAGGGAGAAGAAGGACAAACCACAAAGCCCCATCTTTTGGCTTCTCATGTACTCCTTGTAATGGCTCGAGGACTGACTTCTTCTTTGAAGTTTCCTGTTGCTTATTTTCCAACAGAATCAGCTAAAAGTGGACAGCTTTATGAGATGCTCTTACAATGCATTAAAGCTTTAAAGCTTCTTGATCTCTCTGTGTTGTGTCTGGTGTCAGATGGAGCTTCACCAAATAGAAAATTGTATGAAATTCTGGGAGGAAAGCAAAGCAGTGACCTTCCACATTACAAAACAAAGAACGTTTTTGAAAAAGACAAGGAACTATTCTTCATTTGCGATGTTCCACACCTGCTGAAAACCATACGGAACAATTTTGAAAACTCAAACTGGAACCGGAAGACAAGAAAATTAATAGTGAGTTTAATATTTTGTTTTCATACTAACATTCAAAAATAATTTATGATGACCAGATTGTGGAACAATGGGAAGGGGTCGCTTTATGAATAGGCGGACACACATACATGTATAGTAATTATCATGAATGATAGTTTGGTAAATACTGACTCATTTACATGTATTCACTTTTAATTATATCCCATTTTTTCATTCACAGTTTAAAGGCAAACCAATCCAGTGGACCCACCTTCTGCAGCTACAGGAATGGGACATTGGTCAAGGGAGGACTACCCCCGGCTTACAGCTGTTACCAAAGATCACCTATGAGCATCTGCATTTAACACCTGGTCTTAGGATGAAAGTGAATCTTGCAGCACAGGTTAGTATTAAATTCAAATCAGATGATCATTTCCAATATATTTTATTGGGGGACTTTAGCTTATGGATATCCCTTCTGTGCATGTTCCTGTCTTCATTTGACTTTCCTGGTTGAAGCAGCTGTTGTGCCATCTAGTGAGGCGCTGTACTACATGTTCCTCAGCTCTACTCAGGCTGTGAAAATGACAGCATAATGCATTGCTTGAGTGAAATATTGGTATAGCAGATCTACTATCCAGAGGAAAAACTTTTGACTCGCATCTGCTTCCAATATACAAACCAGGGATAAACACCCACATATATGGGATTCAATTTGTGTTGTGGCTCTATTGAATGTAATTTTTATTTAATTAAAATGTCTATGTACATGTAGCATCCTAAAAGCCTTGCAAAAGGGGAACGGGTGGACCCCTAAACATTCTTGCATCGCTTAATTTAGAGGTCTTGTTTGTATTTGCGCAAGCAATTTTCAACATTTTTTTGCTTATAAATGGGTTCTTCATCAAATCATCCCAACCTTTCGGTCGTGCAACCTTCAACACAAACCTTATGTCCATGATAGCTATTTGTTCATGCTTTTTCCATTTCAAGTAATGTCAAAGTCTGTGGTAAACGCTTTCAAAGTGATGGACAACCCTGGTTTTACATCAACTGTACACTTTATATCAATGGTCAACAAGTTCTTTGACATCTTGAATGTCTCATCGACTGTACAGTGGCAAAGAACGAGAAACGATGACTTGAAGCCATTTACCAGTTCAGAAGATCCGAGACTCAAGGTATTTAAAAGAAATTTTAAATGAATGTTTGTTAACCCTCTGCATACTGAGAAAGAGCAAATCATACATTCCAAAGACCTTCCCTCACCTAACTTAGATTATTTTCAGCTGGTGGAATGTGAAATCAGGGAGTTGGTGAAATGCTTGAATCATTTGCCAAGCACCTTTGCCTTCCTTACCCAAGGTTCTTTGTTTCAACATGCAGGGTCTATCAATTTGTACTCATCTCAACTTGTACTCATCTGTCCACCAAGTCCTTGCTTCCCCCTATACAACCTTCCCAGAGCTTCCCTCAGAAAAACCATCTGGATAAAATTATCTCCTAGACTACTTCATCATGCTTTCCTCTACAACCATATTTAGTCCTCCTCTCCCACCCCCCTCTCTCTACTTTTGCCCCCTTTTTCACCAATGCACTTTCTCTCTTAATCCCAGCTTTTAGTTCCCGTGTTTCTTTCAATTTTCCCCCATTTTCTTTTCTTCCTACCTCTGGAATGATCTAACCTCTCAGGCACAATTTGACCCTTGCTGTTGTGATGCCATTAAGCCCTCATCAAACAAACAAACAAGTTGTTGGCAACTTGTTGCAGTAAAAAATAAGGATTATTGCTGTAAGCAGGGAGTTGTTAACAACTCTCTGCTGTAACCAAGGTCATGCTGTATTACTTCAGATGAAAGTGTACCAGATAAAAGTTGTATTAAACTAACATTGTATTATTGTATTTTTCTGTATTTAGTGGCTTCAAAAAGAGTTTCTTACATTTTTGAAAGAGTGGAAGGAAGAAGCCTATTCCCAGAAAGGCCTGAAAGCTGAAGAGAAGAAAAAGTTCTGTCTCAGCCATCAGACAATGTCAGGATGCTATATCACAAGTAAGTCCATGCATAGGCAACTTCTTTAAGTACACCTATCACAAATCTTCGGAGCCATCAGGCTAATATAGCAGGTACTTATCCACATTACATACACATGCAAATGTGAGCCATAGGCTTATTGTGGATGGGAAATCAATCCATTCATTACACAAATTTACTTGCAATCTTGTTACTTATTTTCACATCCAAGTGTGCACAATGAGGCAGGTATATGCATGACCCCGTGGTATGACTATAAAACATGAGAAATCGTTTGAAAGTTTCATTAACTTTCTCTCTCCTCTGTAGTCAAACCAGCAGTGACAATGCTTAACTCTTGGTCTGCGTGCTTTTGAAGAAAATCGACCATTGTTAAGGCTTTCTTTGTAAATATAATGTTACTTTTTTGAGAAGTAAATTTTGATTTTGTTAGTTCAGGCTTTTTCCACTCTGTAATATTTTATTAGGGCAAAAACAAATTGCCATGTTTTTGAAGAATGTGGCTTTGAAGGTTAGTAATCAATTAATTAAACCAGTGTTCACACTAGAGTTAAAAATTGGGAAGATTTCCCTTGTAATTCATGGAGGGGGAAAAAAGGGGTTACTTCTTGGAGAAAAAAACAAGGCCAAAAATAGTACCAAAAAGGCTAAATTTGGTCAAAAAGGCCAAAACATATAGTGTATGTTCACAATTGTGGCTGTTTAGCAGCACAAATTTGTCTTTTTCTTCCAAATTGGCTATATTTACAGGGGGGGGGGGGGGTTCTTTTGGAAAAACAAAATGGAAAAAACAGGCTAAATTCTGCTGACAAAAGACCAATTGAGCTTTAAAAAGGCCAAACATAGTTTTCTGTGCCAAAATTTGCTTTTTTCCAGCCAAATAAGGTTTTTCTCAACCAAATTGGCTTTTTTGGCCCTTTTTTTTTATGCCAGAATTTCCCCCCTTCCCCCCCTTTTTCCTCCCCAATCATCTTTGAAGGGGGAATTTGATAATATGTGTGAGAGTCAAGCACCTTAATGTGGACACTGCCTTCAATTACTTTTGAGGGGAAATTTTATAAAAGATTAACTTATTTTTAAATTTAATTTATTTTTCAGTTCATTCTTTTGTGGAGATTGTGAGAAGTATTCTCTCAATGGATGGAGTCTCATTTTTTCTCAGTGACAAACTGAATCAGGACCCGATAGAGGAGTTTTTTGGAAAGCAGCGTGCAGCTGGAGGGCATCATAGTCACCCGTCAGTTGAGCAGTTTGGTCACCACCTTCTGAAAAATGTTGTTGCAGGTAGCAGTGCTGTAGGTTCCACTCGAGGAAATGTGAGAGCAAGCACCAACAACCCTTTGGAGATTACTGATGAACCATTGCCAAAAAGAAAAAGATAAAACATTTTGGAACTTGTATGTTGAATCTGGGAGTTGTGTTTTGAATCTGACTTGTATATATGAGCAACTTCATTGAAAGAATTTTGAGAGATATCATTAATATTTGTTTTACCTGTTTATCTTTTACATGAAAACTATGGTTAATAGTAATAACTATGATTAATAGTAATATACATAGTGCTACATTGGTGCAGAGCATTTTCTGAGCTCTTAACAGAGAAACAAGCCATCTGCACCATCCAAGGCAGTTCTTAAGCGGTCAACTGCAGAATTTTAATTTTTCTAAAGTTCAATATGTTAATTACATAATATAAGGCATGAATAATTATATGACAATTATTTTCGTCTCACACAGTGTGATAATGTTAAGGGATGACGAAAATATTCGTCGTACGCAGGTAACTGGTTTATTTCCCTGGATCATTCATGATTCATTCTCAATGGCTGCCAATAATGGAGCATCAAGTTACCAACCACATAATGCTGCATTTACCATGCTCTACCTTTTTGGATAGAAACAGTGGCTAGGGAGCTTGTCTTATGAGCTGGGTTTACCACTGACTTGTGTCACTTTATCCCACTTGTATCATCAGCTTAAGTCAGGCTATGGAAATGAGTACCAACTCTGCTGGTGAGCTGACCTGCAGTAAATTTGGTCATATCCATGGGGTCATGTGTATTAAACCTTTGAACCATTAAAGCTAGGTTACACGAAAGCACTCATCTTACAGCATACATGGCCTGTACATGTACAACAGGCTTGGATAAATGTAAATAAGCACAAGACGTGGAACCAAGGGTTCCTTCAGATGACCTGGACATACTGGGCCAATATAAACCTTAAGTTAACATATGAAGGTTTCACAAAGGAAGGAGTTGTTATATATAGTGAGTGAATGTGATTTGTAGTGTTCTCCAAGACATTATCTTTGTACTCTTTAGGGTGCAATGTGTTGTTTGTCAGAATTTTTGTAGTGGAACTGGTACTGTTCATTTAACATTATTTTAAAAATATTTTCTGCTATATTTAGAAGTATATGCTTTACATTGTATATTTTCAAAATAATTTTCTAGAAAGTGAGGAAAATTACTTGATGATTGGTGATGTGCAGTCAGAGAACTGAAGTAATTTGGCATTCAAAAGCTGCAAAATGTTAATATGAAATATCAGTTAGTTATGGTGCTATATAAGTCAAGTACCATATGTGTTTCTGAACCTTCAGTAGGGAATGTAATTTGTAAGTATTCTTCAAGACATCTTTGTACTGCTCTTTAGGGTGCAATGTGCTGTTGGTCAGAATTGCTTGTAGTGGAACTGGTACTGTACATCCCACATAATTAAACTTTTGTATTTTCTGCTATTTTTACAAGTATATATGCGTTACATATATATAATATATATATATATTTTTTAATTTCTAGAAAGTGAGGGAAATTACTTGATGATTTGTGATGTGCAGTCAGAGAACTGAAGTAATTTGGTATTTGAAACCTGCAAAATATGAAATTTCAGTCATTGTTGGTGCTAATAAATATATTCCCAAATTGGAACAGGGTCTATAACAACTCCCTGACTGTAATGGAGTATAATTAATGTATGTGGTTGTGATGTCTTTCATTTAGAACTGACCAAGGAGAGATAAACACAATAAGTCAATGGCAATTGATGAACTAGTAGTAAAGTACTGGTTAGCAATTTGTAGACTCTTTGTGAGATAAGAACTTGCCCACCAAGCCAGGATCTGTTGATGTTGTAGTATTTTAATTTTCATTCTCATTTACCTGACCCTTAGGTCTATGTTTTTTTGATTTATATCATCATTTAAAAGGCAATCTTAATTGATGTCGAATGTCAAACAAGAAACCTCTTGCTCGACGACTTCTTAACCAATGAGCAATTGTGTTCCCCTTAATTGTTTATTAACTCTTTTATTTTTAATTTGTATGTGCAAATGGAATGTCATCTAGCCAGATTATGCTATTCATCTCATGTGAAGAACTATTGAAAGAATGGTGAAGGAATTGGTGGTATGAACAAGAAGTCAGTGTTGTATTTTTCATATACCTACAGTATTACCATGGCTGCACTCAACCCTTGAAAATAAATAGGAGCATTGACGGTTGTCTCATCTAGCAAAAGTTATATGCACTAAACTACTTGTGCCACATAGAAATTGGATATGGACTAATATGACTGTATGCTGCATAAGAGTGGTAGATACATGTTAAGGCTGTTGCTTACATGGCTTGACCATGTTTTCTGGATCTTCAAATGCTTTAAACATGTCTGACCTGACCCGAAAGAAAACAATCAATGGCAATGTGGCATTTTCTGTTATCTTAGCTACAGTTGAACAGATACGGTGATGTACTGTATATACAGATTGAAAAGGGGAAATCTGTCATTTAAAAAAAAAAAAAAACCTGCAAACCTGTCAAAATTACACCAAAGACAGTTAACGGTATTATTTCTTCACGGAGATGTTTTATTTACAAAATGGGTTAATAAAGTTTAATAACCATTGCTTTGCTTTTAAGCTCCACAAAAAAAATTAAAAGATAAAATTTCTCTGGAAAAAATGACTCCTTCATGGACCATAACAACTCCCTAAAATGTAACATAACACTAACATACATTGGATAACAAATAACCCATATGTCTACCCAAAACAAGTTAATTTAGATCCAGCAATTATTAGTGACAACAAGTTGTTTTGAACTTTTGTTTGTCTTTGAACCCTGTTAAATACTGTACCACTTTAAAAGAAGAAGATAAGTTACAGTCAATCATAGTCTATAACAACTCCCTGGTCTCAAAAAAAGTTTCAGAAAGTGTTCAGAATTCATTAAAATTTGAATATCCCTTTATTTTCCAAGATTTGTTTTTCAGTTTTTTTCAAGTCTTGATTTCCCATTTTCTTGGGTATCAAAATTTTGAATAAAATTAGATAATGAAATTCATCTTACATTTAAATATCATAAAATGATAAAGATTGATGCACTTTAAAACCTATTTATCAATCATTGTGCATTCATTGTAGGGCTGTCACATACATCAATATCGCCAGGGAGTTAAACAACTCCTGATATCGCTATATCTTGTTCCCCACAACATGATATTTGTATTTCTATACATATCGCGATATGTTGCAGTTATATATCTGAATTATAAATTAAGTTGTTTTGTAAAGAATTTGTTTTAAAAAATATATATAAATTGAAAGAAACCAAAGCGCCACAAACTTTGTGTACTATAATAATGTTTTATTTATATTTTGGGAAGCCCTGGAAAAGATTTTACACTGATAAATATTTCTTCAACAAATACACAATGATTTAAAAAAAAACATTCCATGTCATTCATACTTAAAAAATGCATTGAAAACAAAACAATAGTTCTTAGAGTTTATCAACTTTCTCGTCGATGCCTAGCTCATGTGGTTGATTATCGCGATATTACGATATATCGCAGTACTTTCTCATACAATAATCCATATTCCATAATGCCATATAGTGACAAACCTAAATCATTGCAGAAAATAACAAGTTGGGAGTTTTTGCAGACTTGATTTTCCAATTCAAGATTGACTTAAATCTAAAGTTGGCAGACTTCTTTTCAAAAAGAATTTCACAAGTATACTACACAAGCACTCCACTCCTAAAAAGTTTGTAACAGCATTACATTTTAATTAGGTAGTTTCATCAGTTGATAATTATCCATAATCATTAAGTGTGATTTTTGCAATAAACTGAAAAATTGTAGTGAAACTTGTA
>JAIGNY010002715.1:0-14578 GCA_020152595.1 Chiridota heheva | reverse complement strand
TATGAAATGCTTAGTTTGCTTGATTGTGTATATTGATTCAAATCAATGCAATGCCTGTATTGTGAAACAGTAAACAACTGTTAAATAAGTAAAGCAATCATCTTTCTATATCAAGAATGTAGAATGGTCATTGCAACAACAAATACTTCTTCTTCCATTTTAAGGTTCTGAAACATCTCCTTTGGCAAAAACTAACCTGCAAATGCCGCAAAATGTAATAGATGCTCAAGATAACAGAAATATCCAGACTTCACAACCACAATCGTCAGGCGGAGTGAGGTATATGGACAGTTCTGAACGTGTTGGCAGTTTTGGAAAGATACGTTCAGAAGTTAAAGGAAAACTCAACAAAATTGCTGGACGTCAAAAGCCTGCGGAAAAGGGTCTTTCTCTCAACCTTGAACATTCAAGAAGTACACCAGTAAAAACTTACGGTGAAATTGCAAATTCTGGTACTTACAGAGATACTGCTGGTGTAAGCACTACCACATCTCTCACTTCTAGAGGTTTGTTTTGATTTTTAGTATGTAACATTTAATTAGAACTTTTATATTGTCATGTGCATAGATTTATCTGTCCGTCTGTCCACATCCATTGTCTGTCCGACCTCATGCATTGTTTACCTACTGAGGAACAATAGATTTAGCCCTAGAAAAGGAGTTTCAACTATTTTTATGAAAAGAAATTTATATAAAGGAAAATCTTGCTTCAAAAGAACTGGGAACAAATGCATTCCAGACTTGAATAGCAAGTAAAATATTTGTTCTGGGATGAAAAAAAAGGTGAGTGATAGAGTTGACGACTGAATGGAATTTATAATTAAATGTCTTTGGAATGAATATGGAAAAAACAATAAGTCTTTGCCCAAATATAATGGAAGCATAATAGACTTGATGAACTCAAAATTAATTTGCAATGAATTTTCATTCTGATTTGGTTGATAGATCAGCCCTATCGGGTTTAAAAGAGGAGGGGGGGGGAGGTGAGCATATTTTTATTGGGAGTGTCAGATTTAAGTTATAAGTTAAAATATTTAAGTATGGGGTACTGAGAGAAGGAATGTGGGACAGGGTGGCATGTGGGACAGGTTTCAATGTGGAACAGGGTGCCAAGGAATGTGGGACATGTTGGGATGGCATGTGGGATGAGGTGAGATTGCATGGAGACGTTGGGATGACATGTGAGACAGGGTGACATGGCATGTGGGAAAGTATGGTATGTAATGGAAGTCATTTGAGACAGGGTTCATGGGAAAGTATGGTATGTAATGGAAGTCATTTGGATTTCACGTGGGGTTGCATGTGGGACAGGGTGGTAAAGTATGTGGGATACTATGAAATGGCATGTGGAACAGGGTGGGATGGCAATTGGTACAAGGATGGATAACATGTGGGACAAGGTGGGAGGCACATGGTACAGTGCATGGTACAGGGAGAGATGGCATGTGGGACAGGTTGGCATGGGACATGGTGGCAAGTCATATGGTGAGATGTTATTTTGATTGCAGGTGTGATGAGATATGAGTCATGTGGTGGAATGGCATTTGTATTTTCATTTATGACATGGCATGTGGAGCAGAGGGTGGGATAGCAGCTGTGACAGAAGCTGTTATTTGTATCATTTGCAATGTCTGCTTATCTTCATTATAGTTTATCCTACTAGGATGATATGGTATTGTGGTTAAGTTTTAAGAGTTTTAAAGAAATAGTCAGAAACTGTCCTCAAACTGATTTGGAATGTAGGTAGGCATCATGAGGGGTGGATGTGTAGCAATCAAATGGGCTTCTGATTAATCATTGATGGCTATACATGGTGTACTTGCTGAGTGTTGTTGTAGATGCTTGCGAGTTACAAATTTTCTGTGAAAAAGATAAATCATAGTTTGGTGTGATCAGTAGTGCTTATGCTTCAAAAAATGCATGTCTAGAAGCAAGAATTCTAAAACTTTTTTCCAGCTTTCTTACTTTGTAGAAATGCAAGAAATTAATATAGGTAAACTCCTAGGACTTCTTGTCTTAATACTTTCCAAAGTTAAGCATGACAACAACTGAGATGACAACAACTTCCTCATCATTCTAGTGAAAAGAGCCAGAGCATTTACCATGCCGAAAGGTAATACTACAAATTGGTATAAACCATCTGGGGTCACAAAGGGAGTTTTCTCTTTGTCTTAAGGGGCGATTGGAGTTTGGCAATACCCCTTAGACAAATCTAGTTTTGTGAAATAAAACCCATGTGACAACTTGGCCATTAAATCTTATGTACTTGGTATGGGTTTGGGTCAAAGACAGTAAGCCGATTATATTTTGGGAAAATCAACACAAAATCTATGGCTTCCATCCCTTTTGCATACAAGTACAATTGGAGAAGTATATGGGGATGTGGATGGTTCTATGACCCCATATTAAGCATGCACTCTACTTTGTTTTATATCGTCTTGCGAACAAGGTGGGGGACTGGATATGAGTTGATTTTATCGGATCACTTGTGGTAAGTTTCAACATATGTGTAATCAGGTTTGTTTTACCTGAAAGATCAGTGAACACATCACTATATTCTGGTAGCAAAGATTCAATCTCCATCTCCATCCATAATCTCCAAAAAAATATATGGCCCTCTTCCAGAATCCAAATTGCTTTAAAGAAAATCATTTACCCTTGGCCCCCACCCATCAATAGTCTCTTGCACCCAACATGGGTCTTTTTCCCACAACATGGGACCTTTTCCCCTTAAAATTTTAATCCTTCTCCACTGCACCACAACCTCACAACATGGAATCGAGATTTCGTGAAATAGGTATATGGGCACTGTTGCACTACAAATTAAAGGTTGATCTGTAAAGTTTCATCCATAATTACTATAAAAAGGACAATTCATGTAAATCACTTAGGATTTAGTGACCCATTTACTTGTTTATAATCCTTACAAGTAAATAATCCCAGCTAAATTATAGTGTTTTTGCTTAATTTTGAATGAATCTGCACTAAACGTTAGCTATGCCTAATGTTAGGCCTAATGAGTAACATTAGTAAGCATGAAGTTTGAAAAATGCACTCGCGATTTTAGAAATTTAAAAAAATTATTTCACCTTGTTCTGATAATCTTTGGGCCTCTTCTGGGTTGGGTCCAGGCACTAAAAGATCTCCATCACTGGCGATAGCCTTCTGACTTTTCCTAATCCTCAGTTTTACTTTCAATCAAGATTCGGGATACACGTTCTCTTGTCATCTCAACGTAAATGTCAAAAAATCTGAAAATAGCGTGACCTGACGTAGCTATAAAATGTTGTTAGGAACAATCGAGGGGGTATGTCTTTTATTGTAGCAATCCATGTGAAAGCACATTATTTTCACTACAGAATTGTGTCTGAAACATTTCATTATGCTAGAGGGGTGGATCACACAATTTTTTAACAAAAGCGGTCAAAAAATCAACATTTTATATATGTTACAAATAATTGAAAAATTATGACCAGGTATGAGCAAAATTTGATTAGATTTGGATAATATGACTTGTCTACATATTATATATTTTAAAAAATCTAAATTTATTTTCTAAGCAATTTTTGTCAATTTTGTCACAAAAGGCATTTTAATGTGACAAAATTTTAAAAAAAAAATTTCTTATAATAAAAAATATCATGAAAGATCTTTCCGAGATCTTTGCAATGAAACTATTTGTACCCCTATAGGATTTTGGTAAGGTCCCGATTTTATTTTTAGAAAAAGGTAGTTTGAAAACGGTGATATTATTGTGCGTGGTAGAGTAAGGGTTAAGTTGAAGTGCTCAATGAAACCATTACATTGGGGATGATACAGCATAGTTGATAGTTGCTTGATCATAGGAGACTGCCTATTTCTTGCATAAGTGTGGAGGTACATGTAAACTGACTCCCCCTATTTGTTAGAATTTCATCTGGAATGCCCATACATGTAAACACCTCAATAAGTGCTTCTGCTAAGCATTCCGTTTCTATGATTTCAAGCGCCATAGCTTCGGGTATCATGTAGCATAGTCGACTATTGTTCAAATGTACCGATTTCCCCACTGAGTAATTGGTTTTACTGGTCCAACTAAACAATTGTAATGCACTGAAAGGGTGTATCTATAAAGGGCATATCCCTCAGAGGCCACCTCCACATCTGAGATCACAACTGACAGTAAGTTAGTTAACCAGAAAACCAAAAGGTTGTGTGGTTCCCATGCCTTATTTATGGTGAGCATGCAAAGCATAATGTGAACCTATGTAATGACGTTATCATCCGTCCGTCTGTCCGGCCATCCACAGTTTTTTCTGAGATTTCCTCAGAAATGTTAACGTTTTTTCAGAGTTCCTCAGAAAAAGTTAGAATTTCCTTTAAAAATGTTAAAGTTTTTTAGAGATTCGACAGATTGAAGACTATTTTCCTTAAAAAGTCTACAAAACATTTGATATTTCCTTAGAAGATAACTGAAAATGATATAACCTTCCAATATTCTTCAGAGATCCTCAAGCATCTCTCTTGTAGCACTGGAAATTTAAATCCTTAAAATTCTTCTAAAATATTTGGGCACCAACAGTTGTATCAGGCATGATTATTAAACCCTGCCTTTATTATTGTGTTCATTTGTATAAAGTTGCTACAGTACATGTATAGAACTGACCAGACTTTTATTTAGTATGCTCAGTCAGGGAGTGTGACAGGATGTGACTGCATATGGACATAGGGTCGGATGCCATGTGGGACATGGATAGGGGCCATGCGGGACATGTGATATAACATATACCATGTGGTATACACCAAGGGCTATATCAGGTATAATTATTTGATTTTGCCTTTTTTTCTTTCTTATTCAACAGTTCGATTGCACACAAGTTATTATATGAACTGACACTTTCATACATAGTATGCTCAATCAGGGACTGTGATAGCTAGGATGAGACTTCTTATGGAGCCTTTGGGATGTCATGTGGGACATGGGGTGGGATGCCATGTGGGACATTGGGTGGGATGCCATGTGGAACAGTGGAATGCCATGTGGGACATGGGTTGGGATGCCATAAGTAACACAGTGTGGGATGCCATATGTGACATAGGGTAGGAGGCTATGAGGGACATAGTGTAGGAGGCCATGGGGACATGGGATGTGCTGCCATGTGGGACATAAAGTAGGATGTCATTGGGACATTGAGAGTGATACCAGACCCCTAGCTTGATTTAAAAAAGGGACAGGGTGCTAGACTTGTTGAGGTGGCATATTAATGCGCATGGGAGGCACTGCGTCTTTTTGGCGTAGAGTCCAGGGCCTCCCCTTAAGGCTCAATCCCATGCTGAAGAAGCTCTAGGATTTTAGCTACTGTATAATCATACCTCAGAATGAAACTATTCTGAATGATAAGGACCACGCATGAGCCAAACAGGACAATTGCCTATTATGCTATCATTCTGTGTTCTGTATAAATTTAAGGTATTTCATTTATGAGGTTAATTATGATTATTAACTTTAATAAACACATCTGAAGCTAAGCATGCTTTTGAAACACATTTTTTATCTCAAAATATGGTATATAGTGTTGAGTGGCCTGAGTGAGGAGTGAGGGGGAGACTTTCCAATAATTATGGCCCTGAGTGATTGATAATGGTAATCCCAGGGGCATAAGGAAACAACTTGAAGAGAACATATATCTTTTTGATTTCTATGCCAGACATGACAGTATATGAAAAGCGAGGAACAAAAAGAAGCTCATTAAAGTAAATATAAAGCAAATGAAAATTTAAAAAGTACTGTTGCATGCCTAACAGAAAAGAAACCAAATAAGTAATACAAGGATAAAATATGCTTATCTAACTAAAAAGAAAGAAACGAGAGAGAAAATACATTAGATTTTCATGGAATAAAAGAAGGACATATCCGAACTTTTTTACGCAGTAAAATTTACCAAAATTTTGCTGTCTTAATACTTCTTTAAAAAAAAACCGGGTTGGGGGACTTAAAAAAAAACCGGGGGAAAAGGAGGTGGGGGGGGGGGGGGGAAGGGGGGAACGCACCTTGTTTGATTCATGGCCCTCAGGATTCGCGAACTTAGGGCCGGTTATATACAGCATACTCTTTCATTTAGGAATAGCGACAGTTGAAAAAATATGCTTCTAACAAAGTTGTAAGCCTTTTTGTATTAATTTTTATGTAGGAATTAATGGAGGTTTCCACCACGTAATGGTCGATTACCGACATGGGAGAGCAAAGGTCAGTTTGAGCACAGCATATTCTGGAACAATATGTTTTCAAAACAAAATTACGAACATTAGCGATCACATACATATATTCAAACGATGTTAGGCTATAACGTTTTCATGTTTGATTTCCTAAATAAAATGATATGAACCTACAATGTAAATTTCGCGTAACTAGCATGACTACTTTAATATGAAATTCAAATTGGTTCTTCCCATTTGTCTGTTTGTTCAAACTTAAGGAAACACTGAAATATTATATTTAGAATTCATCATATTCATGTAACAATAATCGATCATCTAGTCTAACCCGATTATTCGTTCACACATTGAAAACAAAAGGACTGTAACTTGATACAAGGATAGAAGGCGGGATTAGGTAATTTCCCCTTTGATGTAGCTACTACTATGAGAAAAATCTGGGTCACTGCCAAACTGGGTTTAGAGCAGTGATATGGTCTAATCTGCTGCACCGTATAATTTAGTACACTTGAAATAGGTTTTTGAATGATTTAGCCATTTTATTTTTACCCGAATCAGCATTGACGGGGCTGTTATGTAGCAATAAATATTCAAGTGTTTGAAGTTTTAATACAAAAAATCAAGAATGATTGTTTGTTGTCCGTAACTACACATGTTGAGAAACGCTATAGCGGCCACGTGTGAATTCCGCAACTGGGGATGATAAATCACAAGGCATCAGAATATGACCGAGTATTGAGCATGAGCAGGCTGCTACCTCATTAATTTATGTCAACACTTGCTGATTTTGGGATGCGTAATCCGGTCGTAAAAACATTTAATCCGTCTGTAAATACAATTATTAGTTTGAAATAATTGTTACTCTTTGAAATAAATGTTAAAAGATATGGATTAATCTGTAATTATTTATCACAATAGGTGTATAACGAGAATTTCTTCAATGTTTTCATCGCACATTAGTAGACTTAAAAGCTGGAATATTTTCAACGATAGGTTAAAGGTCATCTATGCGTATGAATTTTCTTGATTTCTTTTGCATTGCTACCCTGGTTTGATTCATGACTTGTGTGTTTCTAACCTTCAAGGCAAATTCTTCTGGGCCAACTTACTAAATTTAGGAATAGGTAGATTGGAAAAAACAAAACACAGGGCTGAGGGGATTAGAGAATCTTTGACATGGAGAGAAGAAAAGACACACTGTCACACATTTATATGGAATATATGAAATTAATTTATATTTTCGGGATGGTAAGGTAGGATAAATTTGTTATTTATTTCATTTTATTCCTGCCCTTGCATGTATCCCAAAATTTGATTTCACCTTTTTTCAATATGGGAAAAGTATGTCGAAACTTTCAAGGGAATAAAGAAAACAGAAGATTGCTATTTCTTTTTTTTTCGAATTCATTTTGACGCAATTGCGTCCAGAACTCATATATATATATATAATTCCATGATGGCAAAGATCGCAGTTATATCGCGGCGGGCATGGTGTGGTAGGATAAACTTATCTTATTTTACTTTCTTCGTGCCCTCACTTCCCAAAATCAGATGCAACAATTAAGTTTATAATTCTCTAAATATAACCTTTTTTATATGGGAAAACTAAATCGAAATTTTCTAGGGAATAAAGAATACAAAACAGAAGATAGGTCCTACTATTTTCTTTTTTAAATTTATTTTGAAGATCGTGAACTCGTATGCCACAGCGGTCGCGTCCATTAAAAGTCAATATTTTCACAATGGCGAATTCTTATATTATACGGCGGCTGTCACGTCTATCTAATCTGTTTATTATCATGTTGGCAATTGCTTTAACCACGGCGGCCGCATCCATCTGAACTGAAAAATTACACTTGGTTGAAATCTCTCATGCATAAAATACCCAGCTCATTGAAAATCATGATATGCGGCACTGAGTGTGGATGGTCTATTGTTGAAAGTCACCTGCATAGTAACAGTCTAAAGCTGCGTCGGCTGCACTAATACCGCGGCTGCCGCTATTATGACAAGGGGCCTTAATTAGGCTTGACACTGCTATCCGAGAGTCCTTTGCAAAAAAGGAACACCTCATTGCCATCTTTTTCAACCTGGAGAAAGCTTTTGACACTACTTGGAAATGCAGCATTACTCGCAAGCTTCACACCATCGGCCTCGGAGGCCACCTTCCCATCTTTATTTAAACTTCCTATTTGTATTGGCCACACCCTCTCCAACCCCAACCACAAAGAAGAGGGCGTCCCCCAAGGCAGCACTCTCTCCCCTACTCTCTTCAACCTGAGCATTAAGAACATTGCAGACAACTTTGGCCCCATCATCAAACGTGCCCTTTTTGTGGATGACTGCACCATCTTCTACTCCTCCCCTAGATTTTCTCTTGTTGAAAATAGGATCCAAATCAGCCTTAACAAGCTGTAAGTCTGGTGCAACAATAACAATTTTAAATTTTCCAAAGACAAGACAGTCTGCATGCACTTCTGTCATTTCAACAACCTCCACCCCAACCCGAACCTCGTGCTCAATGGCAATCGCATTTTTAAAGTTGACCACACTAAGTTCCTGGGTCTAACCCTAGACCCAAAGCTCTCCTACAAGCACCACATACAGAAATGCAACAGCTCCTTCAACATTCTCCGCCTTCTCTCCAATAACATGTGTGTTGCAAACCCTCATGCATGCCATCAAACTCAAGCCAACCTGGCTAACAATCAAGAAACAACAAACCAAGAAACAACCAATCAACAAACAGCCCACCATCCAAACCCACACATATGACACAGAAGAGAACATGGATTGTTTGATTACCGAACATACTTCTTGTCAACCACATTTAATCCTCACACCTCCTTTCCCCCTATCTGGAGGACAGCTATTGTCATCTCCGTCTTTAAACCGGGGAAGGACGGTACCGACCCCTCCAGCTACCACCTCATTACCGTCACCTGCTGTCTCTGTGAAATTATGGAAAGGATCATTAATCAGAGACTAAACTGGTTCCTTGAGACCAACAGAATCCTCTCCCTTCACCAAAGCGGCTTCTGAAAACGTTGCAATACCCTAGACCAGTTAATTACGCTCAACACCGCTATCCGGGAATCCCTTGCAAAAAAAGGAACACCTCATTGCCATATTTTTAGACCTCTAGGAAGCTTTCGACACTACTTGGAAATACGGCATTACCTGCAAACTTCACACCATTGGCCTCAGAAGCCATCTTCCCATCTTTATTTAAAACTTCTTCTCACCCAGACAGTTCCAAGTTCGTATTGGCCACACCCTCTCCAACCCGTACCCCCAATAAGAGGGCGTCCCCCAAGGCAGCATCCTCTCTCCCACTCTCTTCAACCTGAGCATTAATGACATCGCGGACAACCTTGGCCCCAACATCAAACGTACCTTCTACGTGGATGACTTCACCATCTTCTATAAATAGTCTCCAAATCAGCCTCAACCAGCTTCAAGTCTGGTGCAACAATAACAGTTTTAAATTTTCCAAAGACAAGACAGTCTGCATGCACTTCTGTCATTTCAACAACCTCCACCCCAACCCGAAGCTCGTGCTCAATGGCAATCGCATTCTAAATTTGAACACACAAAATTCCTGGGTCTCACTCTAGACCCCAAGCTCACCTACAAGCAACACATCACCAACCTGAAACTAAAATACAACAACTCCCTCAACATTCTCCACCTTCTCTCTAACACCACTTGGGGTGCAAACCGCCATGCTCTCCTCAAAATTTTCAGGCTCACCATTCGTACCAAGCTTGACTCCGGCAATATTGTCTACTGTGTCGCTCACAATTCATACCTCAACCACATCAACACCATCCAAAATGAAGCCCTCAGGCTTTGTCCAGGTGCCTACAAGACCTCCCCAATCACCAGCCTTCATGTTGAAGCCAACGAACCCCCCTTTCTACTCAGATGTAGAAAGCTTAGCCTCTCCTATGCTTTTAGAGTGCTCACCAACACCTAGAACCCTGTTTACAACCTCATTAGGTACCCCAATTTCTCCACCCTCTTTGATAGGACTAAAACCCTATCCCCTCCCTTCAGTTTACGCATTAAATCAGACCTCTTCCATCTCGGCATCAACCCTGCCACTCTCGGCACCTTCTCCTGGCCCACTTTTCCTCCTTGGGCCACCCCCCTCCCTTCTTTCCACCTGGGCCTCTCCACTCATCACAAAGCTCAAGCCCACACTAACCTCTTCATCAATCTCCACAACCAAATCAAAAACCAACTCTCAAATTACACTTCCATCTATACTGACGGCTCCAAGGAAGGCAACAAGACAGCTGCTGCTGCCGTCATCCAAGACATCACCCTCAGTAGCAGACTTCCTGACTACTCATCTATCTTTTCAGCCGAGGCAAAGGCCATTCTCCTATCCTTTCGCCCACCCTCTGCAGGAAAAGTGTTCTTTTCTTCTGGATACCCAGCCATGTTGGCATCCCTGGTAATGACTGGGCTGATGCAGCCGCTAAGCTTGCCCTCAACCTCCTCCCTACCCCTTTTCCCAAAACCCTCTCTGACATCTAACCGCTTATCGCTTCCCTTGTTCGTGACTGCTGGCAAACCTCATGGAACTCCCAAATTGATAACAAACTTCGCGTCATCCAGCCCACCATTCCGATCAAACCCACCATCAACAACCTCTCTCGTATCGACAACGTTCATTTTACCCATCTTAGAATAGGTCACACCCACCTCACTCACTCCCACCTCCTTATTGGCTCCCCCAACCCCTTTGCAATAATTGCCATTGCACCCTCACAATCCATCACGTTCTCCTTGCTTGCCCCTTGTACAACTTTCCCAGAGCTTCCCTAGCTCCCCACAACTCAATTGCTGAGTTCTTCTAGAAAAATCCTGCGGATAAAATTATCTCCTTCCTACATCATGCTTCCCTCTACAACCATACTTAATTCTCCTCTTCCACCCACTCTCTCTACTTTGTTTTTGTTTCAACCATGCACCTCTCCTCTCGATCACAGCTTTCTGACTTTTCAACTTGAATTTCCTCATTCTCCCTTTGTTTCCTTTCCTACCTGCCTCTAGAATGATCTGACCTCTCAGGCACAATTTGACCCTCGTTGTCGTGGTGCTGTTAAGCCCTCATCAAACAAACAAACAAATTGGATAATTTTATACTCCATTGAACAAAGGTCTTCCTGTTCACCCAGTTCTGAAATTGTTTGTGGGATGAGGTGGAAGGGTTTTTAAGTAAGGTTTGGGAAATTTTGTATAGTATGATAGGATTAATTTAAATGTATTTTTTTATATCTTATTTCTGGAAATACTAAATCACCTTTGGAGAAAATGAATACTCCTTTTTTGTATAAATAAGTGTTGGGTCAGGATTTTTATTTTCAAGGTAGTTTACATATTTAGAATTATGTAGATGATAATAAACAATCTTATAGTTATTGTACACATAATGTTTTATTATTAATTTGAAGCCTACAAAAATAAGATTTATGTGAATGAAAATTGAAAATCAAAGGTAATGTTTAGGTCTAAATGTGACATATGGAGTTGGCATCTTCCACTTTTTTCAATATTTCACAATTTTTAGCAGTAATTTACCATAAGCAGGACACATATGTAAGCAAAGGTATTCAAACTTGTGTTCTTCAAATGTTTGTGTTCTTTAAATATTTAGTGAGCTAATTTGCTTACAGTTGTATATATTCCAATGATTGCCATAATTTCAAAATCCTTCTGAGCTTTCCAAAAATTGTCAATTTAAAATATGGTTTGTAAGCCTAAAGAATTATACTCTTCCACAGATGCCCCTGATGCAGCAGTATTGGATAATAGTTTCCTTACTGAGGTGGGAAAGAAAGTTAGGAGTTCATGGTCTGATTTGGCCAGAGAGCTCGGTGTGGGAGTACAGCAGATGCATGAATTCTGGCAGTACTCCGAACAAGAAAGAGCCATCAAAATGCTAATATTTTGGCGGAATGAGCAACCGAGGTCAACAGAGATGCTGGAGATGCTAATCAAGGCTTGTAGAAAAGCTTCAAAAAACGGACTGTATGCTCACATGAATAAGTTGGCAAATGAAATGGAACAAGGTGAGATGGACTGTTGTAGTACATATGATCTCTTTATTAAGCCAAAGTTGTTGTTAAT
Organism: Chiridota heheva; assembly: GCA_020152595.1. NCBI lineage: Eukaryota > Metazoa > Echinodermata > Holothuroidea > Apodida > Chiridotidae > Chiridota > Chiridota heheva. The sequence continues at coordinate 2,243 of JAIGNY010002715.1, read as the reverse complement.
AGACTCTTTGGAGACAATTACTATGTGTAATTTACAATGTGCATGAATGTTGTAAGAAAGATTGTGATTCGTGTGAATGATAAAAGCAGTATTGTATTACTAAAGCTTGTACTACTAAGTATGAAAAACAACAAAGCTGCAGGTGCAGAAAACATTGTAGCTGACATATGGAAGATCATTGATGCAACAGCAGTGAATGAATACACGGCTTGTTTAATCAAATATGGTCACAGGAAACAGTGCCTAATGACAGGAAGAAAATCCTAATTACCTTAATACCAAAGAAGGGTGATCTTAAGATATGCGATAATTCCAGAGGCATCTCACTGCTACCAACAGCTAGCAAGATCATGGGACGCATCATTATTGACAAAGTAAAGGATGCAGTTGACAGAATACTTAGACCTGAGCAAGGAGGGTTCAGGCAAGGAAGGGGCACTAGTGAACAGATATTTATCCTCAGAAACATTTTTGAACAGTATATAGAATGGCAATCTAGCTTATACAAAAATTTATTGACTTTATAAAAAGGCCTTTGACAGTATTGACAGAGCAAAGCTGTGGGATATATTGAGCCAATATGGTGTACTACAAAGTATTATCAACATTATAAAGCAGTCGTACGATGGAAGTAAATCCGCTATCCTGTATGAAGGTGTAACATCAGATTGGTTCGATGTAGCGACAGGTGTAAAGCAAGGATGTCCTGTTCACCATTGCACCTGACTGGGTAATGTGACGTACTGTCCATGGTTACAGGAATGCATGGCATTAGGTGGAACTTCTGCACACCACTGCAAGATTCAGATTACGCCGATCACATAACATTATTGTCAAGCAATGGGATCATTTGCAGGACAAAACTTTACGACTTTAAAGCAATACAGGATATGTAGGGCTATCAATAAATAATATCAAGACGGAGGTGATGAGAATTAATGCTAGAGGGCAAGATGCTTTTTCAGTGAACGAAAAAGAGGTGGATGACGTTAATGAATTCACATACTTTGGAGCCACCCTGATGAAAGATGGCGGAACACTGATTGACATAAGGAGAAAAATTGGCAAGGCTAGAAATACTTTCATCACTTTAAACAACATTTGGAACTCTAACAACTACAGCTTAAGGACAAAATTAGAAATAATTCAAACATGTTATGTCTGTGCTTCTTTGCAGATCATCCACATGGGGAATAAATGAGGGCGACAATAAAAAAAAAGTAGATGCATTCTATAGAAACTGCTGACACAAAATGTTAAAAGTCCGATGGCCAACAGTAATTTCAAATAATGGTACAAAGATGGTACCAGCAAGCATAACAATTCGTGAGAGAAGATGGAAAGATATTGAACATATTTTACATAGAGGTGCCACCAATAATTCAAGGGTAGCTTTGTCCTGGACACCAGATAGGTGAAGAAAAAGAGGCAGGCCAAAAATAACTTGGAGGCAAATGGTAGAGAAGGAGAGAAAGATGCTCAGATGGGGAAGCTGAAGCCAAATTAGTGAAGTGGCACGAGACAGGAAGAGATGGATCTCTGTGCTGAAGGCCTCAATCTCCAATTGAGGCAAAGGGAGCAATGAGTGAGTGAGTGAGTGAGTGAGTGAGTGAGTGAGCGAGTGAGTGAGTGAGCGAGTGAGTGAGTGAGCGAGTGAGTGAGTGAGCGAGTGAGTGAGTGAGCGAGTGAGTGAGTGAGCGAGTGAGCGAGTGAGTGAGTGAGCGAGTGAGTGAGTGAGCGAGTGAGTGAGTGAGCGAGTGAGTGAGCGAGCGAGTGAGTGAGCGAGTGAGTGAGTGAGCGAGTGAGTGAGTGGTGAGTGAGTGAGTTAGTCGGTTAGTTACAATTACTATGTGTAATTTTACAATGTGCATAAAAGTTGGAAGAAAGATTGAATTGTGTGAATCTTAAAATCAATCTTGTATTACTAAAGCAACCCACTGTGGATTGTTCATGGAATTGTTCAGACAATCTCATACAATAAGTCGGCGTTGTTCATGGAACAACCGGGGAAAGCACACCAAGTAAGAGGCATAGCTTATCAGTTGGGCTGTTTGGGGGGTTCTCTTACATGAGGTACTTTGTGTTGCTGTTTGAAAAACACCTGCCACATTTGTAGTTGATATCTGAAGGACATGCCAGGCTATTAAGACAGAGTAGCAAAAGCTGTTCTCTCTGGAGAAAGACATTGTTAACTTGCTTGGTTTAATTTGATTAACTTTGATTTTTGCATTTACACACAAACA
>JAIGNY010002720.1:365000-473496 GCA_020152595.1 Chiridota heheva | reverse complement strand
ACACACAACCACACCCATACACACACACACACAAACACAATTTTTGATATCGATATACCCCACTGCCTGTCATAAAGGAAGCCTCTTCGCTCCAAATGCCCTGTATCGAAAACCAAGAACGATAGGGCTCGTAAAGTTTTGAAGTTAGAAAGCAAACTCTCACAAATTGATCGAAATATTGATCGATATTGGGTCCTGTAGGTAAGAACTATGCACCTTCCCCTTTATATAGTATGTAAAAGATTAATGACAATGTAAAGGCTTTTACATATAAATTATTTATACGTAATCAATTCTAAACCATTAATATTACAAAGACCCCTTTGTAGGAAGAGACACCTTTTAGAAAAATCACAAAAATGCCGATTACTAGCAGAATATTTAGCCCACTGGTAAATATAGCTTCTATCAAATGCCGAACGTTGTTGTTCAGCCTGGCGGGAATTCTCTTTTGCTTTTCCGAAACTTTCCTTCACCTGTTCACTGTTCAGAAAAGTACAAAAACCCTGACAACTGTGTCAAGCATATGCCATAGTTCCAAACCCAGACATACTATTTCAAAATCTAAATACTGTTCTATACGAAAGAATGGTATGGCCATTTACACGAGATTTGGGTTGAAGGCGGAAACGCCGGATGCTCTTTTAATTTATATGCTCTTCCAAACTCGTTTAGCTAATATACGTCACTGCCTTTAATTGTTTATTCATGTATATCGTATTTTCCTTTACACAGCAGGAATCAGGACCCAATCATATTCCCAACCAGAACAATCTTTTGATGAATCAGCATGGATTAAGATATGGAGGGAACAAGACTTACGCCTTCAGCAAATTAAAAACACGTGTAAACAGCTACAAATTGACGCAAAGATTACTCCTACTCGTACTCCATCATTATATCATATACTCATTGATGATAAGTTTAGAGTTTCATTTTGTTTTATTCCCAAAAATGGTTGCAAGACTTGGAAACACCTTTTTTCTCAACTCAGGTCTTCACATCGTTCTGAAAAGAAACAAACTGTTTCCAAGCTCTCAAAATTAGAGAAATACACAACAGTGGTTTTTGTGCGCAACCCATTAGTTCGGTTTTTGTCAGCCTACTTATCAAAATTTACTAATTTGCAAAAATTGCAAAGAATATGGGAGAGAATGTATGGAGAACGTATTGTTAAAATGTTTCGTCCCGGTGGTGAAAAACTGATAGCCGAAAGGCGAGCTTTTGCAGGTTTCAAGAAAGATGTACCTTTGTTAAACATCACGCTTGAGGAATGGGTTCGATATGTGATTGCTAAAGGAGAGAATTTTCCGCTTTCTGGTATTTCTGACCATTGGCTACCACAAAGCAAAGTCGCTCATGTTTGTCAAATTCAATATGATTTTGTTGGTAAATATGAAAACCTTGCAATTGAAGCCCCCTTTTTACTCCATTGGTTGAAAATGGATGAAAGTGTGCAATTTCCACCAGTTCATGAATCGAGGGCTGTGGAAATGCTCATTGATGGATATAAAGACCTTCCCAATGCGCTATTATGGCAGCTTGGAGAATACTATTGGAAAGACTTTCAAATATTTGGATATGATGCAAATGCAACAATTGATATTATACGTGGAAAACTCAGTGATTCGGAGTACTTGACAAAGCTGGGAAAGAGAACATCGCCGGATTAAGACATCAGAATTTTCACTAAGAATGTCATAATCATAATACACCTGTCCACCTAACTTTTATGTTCGAAATAAAAAATAGAAAAACAAATAAACATAGATATGAAAAAGTATAAAAGAAATAAAATACATGCACATGACTTGTCCTTTTTCTTACAAATTTGTTCCAGTAAATTATGACCACAAACTTACTGTAGCAAATAAGGAGATCACTTATCTTACTTAGAATAACTGCTCAACCAGAAGAACGAATACAATGGGGTCATTGATAAAGAAATTTGATTATAAATACTTGTGGTTTTCAGAATAAAGAAAATAAAGAGAAAAAGTCTGACCCGACCTGCTTATTTATCAGGTCGGGTCGGACTGTTGAAATCTTTAAGGAGCACAACAACTAATGAGTATCAAATATTTGGGCTTAGAAATCTTATTGGAATTTGAAGTAGCTCTATCGAAACCTGTTGATTCTTCATTTCGGAGTACAGCTGGTATGATCATGGTAACAGGTGTCTCTAAAGCTGTCACCAATGAAGATATTTTATTCTGAATAATAGTTTGAAGAAATTTTAATTAAAAGCTGTTTTAGGAGCTGAGAGAATCATATAAAGTTTAGTTGGTGATCGCTCTTAAATCATTACGGCAATCTTATACAGCTGGAAGGATTACGTTTTTCATGTAACGTCAATGTTTACATGTATGAAATAGTGATGTTTCAGTGTTATAAATACTTTCAAATTTTGAGTGTAATTCCATTAACAAAATTAAAAGAAGGAATAAACAGTATTTGTCTGTTGCTTCATTGAAATATAAATTAAATAAAGTAAAAAAAGATTGCCCAAACCAACGGCAACGAGTAACAGGCAAATTCAAAACTCAGTAATCTTGAACTCACGAACAATGTATCTTGACTCAATGATTAAAACCACTTGCCAGCGTGGCCTGTGTGGTCTAAGAAACAATATATTCGTGCCTATAAATTATAATGGAAACGTTGCACCAATCAAGTTTTATTCTATAACTAGCGAACTTTATTCTAAAACTTTCATTCATTTTTTGAACATAGGTATACATAAGTTATCTTTTTGACGGACTTGTTTATTGGTATTTTGTACCAGACTATCAGTTCAGACCTTTAATTGCTTAGTATGCATTGCGAAGAATGTGAAATTACAACATTAGAAAAATATCACTCTCCTGGGGTATAGCCTGTCGAATAGATACCTTCGACCAAGGATACTGTCATAGAACAGCATCCCTGCTTTGACCCACAGTCAATACCAACTTATAAAAAAAAAAATCGAACGAATGAGCGAGTGCTGAAATTACCGACTGTCTAGTCAGATTTTGAAGAATGTTTATTATAATTGCAATATTTTTGATGTAAGAAAGAAAATACTCAAAATCGCTCTTGTAATTCTTAAAATTTTAATGCCTAATTTCCAACACTGAAAATCAACAGGCTCTTTTCTCATGCTAAATATTGATTTTGGGTATTAAAACTGAAATGCTTTTTGGTCATACTCACCTGCTCCTATTCAAATAATGAGTGTTCGAAACGCCCATAATTATGAAATCATAGTTATGTTAAACTATAATTATGTTGGGCTAACGTTGAAAAATGGTTGCATTTCACGTCGTCCTTTCACTTCTTATATGTCAACATGTAAACTAGCAGGGGCGGAGCCAGGATAAAATGTCAGGGGGCCAAGCCAAACCAACCAGGGATAATGTGTTTATGAGCATGTTATATGAGCAGCCTTGTCATTATTAATGGAACATATTGGGATAAGGGTGCAGTCTTATAAGCGGGAAGCAGAGAGAAAGGTACTCCCTGAATACCTTTCTGATTGTATGTTTTCTTTTGATTGTAAAAATGTTGGTTAAATTTGGCAACATTTCCCCATAGTTGATGAAAGTTTACTGCAAATTGAAGAAAAATTGCCTGAAAAAGGAAAGAAACTTCCCGAATATTTTGATATTGCACAGGAAAGAAAAAAATTCCCAAACATTGAAGGAAATTTACTAAAAATTGAAAAAAAACTTACCAAAAATGGAAAAAAAATGTCAGAAAATGAAGCGAATTTTCCTGAAAAAAAGCACGAGAATGAAAGAAATTTCCCAAACATTAAAAGAGATATCACAAATATTGAAGAAAATATTCCGAAATATGCACAAGAATTTGCCGAAAATCGAGGAAAAGTGCCCAAAAGGAAGGAAATTTTTCCGAAAATTATACCAGAATGAATAAATTTTCTTAAAGAATGAAAGTGATTTCCAAAACATTTAATGGATTTTCCAGAAAATTGCCCCAAAAGGAAGGAAACTTTCCGAAAATTTAAGAATATTGCCCAAGAGTTAAGAAAATTGTTCAAAATTGAAAGATATTTTCCAAACATTAAAGGAAGATTCTTGAAGTTTTCAGGGAATTGATCGAGGTACTATCAACAGGATCAAGGTACATGAGCAGACGGGCATGGCATATTATTGTACGATGCACGTAATACCCTATCTCTATGAATAATTAAATCAAATATTTCAGAGAGAAGCAATTGAATTCCAAAGAAATACATACAAATATTTCTTGGATCTGCAAGTATGACATCACAAGGAACGCCACCCCAGTCACTTTCCACACAAAAGTAGAAACTCCTAAACGGAATAAGATATCAAGAAGGTTTATCATCAATTTGATTTTTTAATTCTTTTAAGGTCATCAACTATTTTACCCACCTAGCTTTGTTAGTGTTATTCTCAGTGTAAAGATTGTCTAAAACCGTAACAAATAGCTTTTATTCATAACAGTAGCCCTACCACAATAATTAATGACATAATGAAGGAAACGATATATGAAAATTTGCTTGTTTGTTATATTCGATGTAAGCAAATAATTGGTCGTTTCGAAGCAACAGATCCTGTAATTATCGATCCATCTCTTCAGCAGATGAACAAATTTCCGTGTTTCTAGGAATTGTTTTCAGTACTTAAATTGAGAAATTGCATCAAAGGCAGAAAGGAGAATATTGTTCAACGTATGGAGACTGATTGTTACTGACTGTACTAAAATGGAATTCTGAAGGAAAACAGTGCGTGTTATTATTGTTGAATTTGCCATATTTAGAAATCAGACGACAGAACGTTTAATGCATAAATCGACAGGTATGATAAAACGGTTTATCATATCAGTTTTTATATTGTTATCTCACCACCCACATATACATATATGTGGGAATGATATATTGTAATCACTTTGCTGTATAGGCAAAGAACTGTCTGTACCTCTTACACTATATGGACACCCCTCTTGGTATTAGGAGGCTGGTGGGGTCCACCAGGGGGTCTCATACTGTATGATGACCTCATATTAGGGGCCAGGGGTCATAAGATTTTGGAACGAGACTAAATTTGGTGCGTCTGTCCGTGTGTTTGTGTGTGGGCATGTGTGGGTGGGTGTGTGTGTGTGTGTAGGTGTGGGCGTGCATGTGGGCTTATGCAACAATTATTTTTATGTCGCGTATAACTGTATAACTAAAAAGTGTAACACACACTTGAAGCAAAATTAGTGGACGGGTACCCCTGACCCGGAAGTTTGTCTTCAAGGTTTTGGGATACAAAGGTCAAAGGGGACAAGTTTTGGGTGATGGCTGTATCTATTGCAGGAATTATTTGGCATCTTTACAAATTGCATAGGTGGGTAAGGTCAAAGGTCAAATAAGTGCTTTTTATGCAAAATTGTTATGCCATGACACCTTGTTACATAAATTTGTGTCCCGTATAGACTCTGGGGTCAAAAGATTAAAGATCACAGATCTATTCACTTCTTTCACCATTCCCCCTATATTTATGGAATCTGGTACTTGTAACGTGATCATGAATGGTGTCATACAGTACAGTACGATAAATGTGAACAATTTCAGAACTTATTTTAGTAATTGGGGTCAGAGGTCAGTGGTCAATTATGTTATTTTAGGGGTATTTTTACATTTTTTAGGCATTTTAAACTCAAAAAGTACAAGACCTATACCAACCCTATGTTGTGCCATGATACCTTCCTACACGAATGTGTCCCGTAGACTCTGTGGTCAAAAGGTCGAAGGTTACAGAGCTATTTACCTTTCTTCACCATTTCCCCCTATAGTGATGAAATGGTTAGTGTGACGTGAGCATGAATGGTGTCTAAATACAGTAAGAGCTAATCACCTCCCGCCTTTAAATAGTATCTTAAAATTCATGACAAGGAGAGGCCTTTTGCTTTACCCATATAAATAGATTTTACGGAATCAATTCTAAACCATGAATGATGCAAAAATCCCCTATTGAGCTTTAAAAGTTTTGGGTGTTGATATGCACGGTATTACTGAAATGTGCGATGTGCAAAGAGACAGACGTCCAATTTTCTCTATTAAATCTGTTCTTGTTATCATAAGCATTTGCACATTAGTATTTTTTTTAAAGTTTAGGAACACCCCAACTGCCCAGTCAAGACCTGGCTTAGGGCGTAGAAAAGGTCACCTCTTAGGTTATTCACAAAATTTGCCGATTACAAGCAGAACACTCTACGCACTGGTAAATATAACTTCCATCTAACCATCTTTACGTATTCTGCCCACTCGAGATTATGAATATATAATGAGCTGAAACAAGCCATTTTGCAACAAAGATTACGACTCAGTGATACTGAGAATTTTTGAAATTATTTGCTTACCGGGTAAAATAAGAGTGTATAATTCGATTTTTAAGGTTTTTAAAACAAATATGATGAATACAATGATATGAGATTCTACGAGAGAAACAAAGAACCAATAAATGAAACGAAATGGCGTCTAGAAAACGTGGTCGCAATTTTTTTTTATAGATATTCACCCCAAAAGATCTGATATGTTTAAAGAAATTTCTCTTTTACCTAAATCTGCAATAATATTGATTTAATTTTGTGGAAGAGTCAGGAGCTTACTAGTTTTGGACCAATTTTTAGAAGACCTAATTCGACGTACGTACACTTCGTGCGATGCACTTTGATTGGGTGAAGTCGGTCACGTGGTTTTGTTTACAACGACATACAATTAGCAGTGGAAGCGATGCACGTACACGCAATATTTGTTTTGATCTTATGATCACAAGAAATTGTTGGCCAGTAAATAGATATTTTATTGCGTTATCATTCCCAAATAACTTAAATGTTTTCTCTTTAAAATCAACAAGTATATCACAAAGGCAATTTGAACATTTACCTTCCCAATTTAAGCACATATCGCACTTACGGCAGTGGTTTATCAAAACCGCCCTTTTATCAACGTATTTGGGTATCCTCACATAGTGTGGGTAACTCTAGTAAGATAAAAACATCTCACTCAGTGCGCCCTACATGCTACACTCTACTTGCAATACTGTACAGCCATGGAGCTGTATAAGTTGTATAGCTCCCTGGTCTGCTGGTACAGCCGATGCATATGGCTATAGTACACAGTCATACTGTATGTTCAATATCTGACTAGGCAACTCCCTGAATGCTATTACAGAATTGAGTTTACAATTGGGATTGTTTTTGTTTTTTTGGCTCTAGTTCATGATTAGCCAAATATTCATACTAAACACAGAAAAAAGTCATTTGTTTGGGTATAGTGAGGGTTTCTTGTCAGACACAGTGCACACAATACTACGCTTCAAGAAGTAAAAAGTACTTGTTAAACCAATATCCAGATGGTTGTTAATTTCCATCCGCCTTTATCAGTTAATCTTCCGACGTCATCAGGGAGTGGAGTCAGAGAGTGGGTTTGCGACGGGCTGTCCAATTTAGGAAAGAGCTGTCTGGGTACACTATGGCGTGTTGAATCTAAAAGTTAGAAAAAAGCCTCTTCGGAAACTATTTTTCAGTGGTCACGGCATACCCAAACAGTGGAGAATGACATCCGTTAAAGGACATGGAACATTAAGCACTTCTTTGCTGCAACTTTGTCATTGTAATTTGTGAAGTTATGTCAAGAACGGTTCCCAAAATACCCTGGTCTTGGTTTCAAATGGTGCCACATCACCGTTTTACAGTAATATATCCACCTCTCCCCCTACCCAACCGATCATGTTTTGCCCCTACCAATTAAAATTTAGCCGGCTATCCTGACACAACATATCGTTTTAAAATGAAGTTTGTGAATCATATTCATCACAGATTGATATTCAAATAAAAGTTACAGGAATAATGAGAGTCATGGCAGACATATTTTTTTGACAAATTACACGGCTATGATTATAGATAGAAAATAAGATAAGACATTTTTTTGTGTGTATATTTCTCAGCCATTCATGGTACATAAACAATTTCTCAGACATACAAATGGATATATTTATATCATACCTTCCAACAGGTAATATTCAACCCAGCATTTACTAATAATAAACATGGTTAACCAACATGCCCATTTAGCTCTATATAGTTAGCCTGCATATGAGAATCAAAAAACAGTCAAGTGTTGATATACTGCAGGCTGCAGCGAATGAAATTTGTTTCTTCTCATAGCATTTGACACCCTGACACCCCGTTGAGGTCCACTTGATAGGTCTTTCTTAGGTCAGGGTATAGCATTTAACACCCTGACACCCTGTTCAGGTCCGCTTGATGGGTCTTTCTTAGGTCAGGGTATAGCAGTTGACACACTGACACCCCGTTGAGGTCCACTTGATGGGTCTTTCTTAGGTCAGGGTATAGCAGTTGACACCTTGACACCCCGTTGAGGTCTACTTGATGGGTCTTTCTTAAGTCAGGGTATGTTTTCTCATGACTTCCACATATTTTCAAAATAAACAAGGAATTGTAATAGAAAACAAGATATGGAAGTCATGAGTAAAAATGACAAAAACGATTGATTTCTCGATACTTAATTTTTTTTTTTTTTTCAATTTACACCAGTACGTAATGCCTACTGGTAGGGTTTTTACTTCACCAGAAGAAGAAAAAGAATTTCTGTCATTCTAAAAAAACTGAATACTTACCTGTACGCTATTTTATAATATTTGATTGACACACAACTCCACCACTACTAAAAACACAATTCCGTACAAGTTACAGCTTAACCTTCATTACAAATTTAATACTTTACAAATAAAAGAATAGGCCCAACATAGGCCTTTATTAATCAATTATTATGCAGTAGGTCCTGCAGTAGCTCCAACGAACAGTTTAATCATTACAATAATGTATTAGGCCTAACCCTTACTATACTATGCTAAAGTTCAATGCCGTGTCTTAAAGCAATGATTAAATTACCTTGAAAGATACGTAGAATATGCTTTTTGACGTACGACGTGGGCCTTGATATAGCGATCATTTCAGATAACCATTTACATGCTTAAAATAATCTGATAATTTTGGCCCAATTCAACTGAAAGTATTGCCCTTCATTGTCACCCTTCCCCCACAAATTTGATTTTAGCAGAAAGCTTATTCATAGCATCGTCTATTAATTCTTATTAATATTTTGAATTAAATTTCTGGAAGATGGTCAGGAGCTTGACAAAAATTCGGTAAAAAATTTCAATGTATTATTCTGTAAAACACATATTTCAAAAATGGTTAAGTAAAGCAGGTAAAAAACGATATCAATCGAAAAAGAAAAAGTTTTAGTTTCATCCACCTACCTCGCCATCTGTTTTTTACAACATACTCACGTCATACCCCCGCGAAAAAATGCATTCCTTTAGTGATTAGTTTCGCGAAAACAGTCCAAATCTCAAAATGGGCGGAGTCCTGTGCGAAGAAAGTAACGTCACACCACCTCATTAACGCTACGCTGGAAACTGACTGTAACGTTGTTAACGGGAAATTTCCTTGACTGTTCTAAAAATTTCCTTATATTTTACATAACAGCTGTTTTCCTGGTCAAGCATTTCGAATTTTTGATACATACAAAACCCTGAAATCTGTATCAAACAAATACTATAACTTGATAGCCAAACATGCTATTTCCAAAGCCTAAAGCCTGATCTATACAAAAGAATGTTATGGTCAATTTCACGAGATTTGGCTCGAAGGCGGAAACAAAAAATGAAAACGATCTTTCCAAAATCGCTCAGCTACTATACGTTACTGTTTGTATTTCTGATCTTTTCTTTTCCTTTACACAACAGTAATTAGGACCCAATCATATTCCGAACCAGAACAATCTTTTGATGAATCAACATGGATTAAGATATGGAGGGAACAAACTTTACACTTTCTGCAAATTAAAAACACGTGTAAACAGCTACAAATTAACATGAATGACACGACGATTGTTCGTACTCATCCATCATTCTCTCGTTTACTTGTTGATATTCCAAAAAAAATGCTTGCAAGACTTGGAAAGACGTTTTTTTCTCAACTCAGATCTTCACACCGTTCTGAAATGAAATAAAATTGTTCCGTGCTCTCCAGATGCAAAACAAATATAAAGAATTCAAGATCAGAGCGACAACAGTTGTTTTTGTGCGCAACCCATTTCTTCGTTTTTTTGTCAGCGTACTTGACTAAAAAATTGACTAATTTGCAAAGATTGCAAAAGTATGGAGGAGAATGTATGGAGAACGTATAATAAAAAATACTTTGTTTCGGCAGTGAAAAACTTATCGCCAAAAGGCGAGCTTTTGCGGGTTTCAAGAAGGATTTACTTTTGTAAAATATTACGCTTGAGGAATGGGCTTAATATGTGATTGGTAAACAGCTAAAGGAGAAGATTTTCTGCTTTCTGGGAGTTGAAGACCCCGTTTTATTCCATTGGTTGAAAATGGATAAAACTCAAATTTCCACCAGTTCATGAATCGAGGGCTGTGGAAATGATGGATAAAAAGACCTTCCCTATGCGCTATTATGGCAGCTTGGAGAGTACTATTGGAAAGACTTTAAAATATTTGGATATGATGTAAATGCAACGATCGATATTATACGAGAACAACTCAGTGATTCGGAGTACTTGACAAAGCTGGGAAAGAGAACAGGGTCGGATTAAGACATCAGAAATTTAATTCAAAATGTCAGAATCATAATCCACCTAACTTTCATGTTTGAAATAAGAATACAAAGACAAATAAAGATAGATATGAAAAAGTATAAAAGAAATGAAATACGAGCAGTATAGGCTGAAATGTTTGGGTAAGAAATATTATTGTAATTTGTACGGTAACTCCATGATCAAAACCTGTTAATTTTTCGTTTCGGAACCACAGCGGGTGTGATCATGGTAACCGGTGTCTCTGAAGCTGTCACCAATGAAAATATTTTATTCTGAATATTAGTTTGAATTTTTTTTCATGAAAAGCGCTAGTAGTAAGAGGCCACTATACAGTCGCTGACCAATCAGGAGCCGGATATGCTATGACGTCATAACTTTGCCGTTATTCGCTTCTGATTGGTCAGCAGCTGTATAGAGACTCCTGAAATTTTTCATCTGGGTCATCGGATTGCCGTCACAGGATATTCTCAATTGTTCCATAAACTCCTTTTAACAAGGCCATAAAGTCCTTTTAACGAGGTGTATAGCTTTTCCAGACTGGGTGTGTCAGGTGATTTTAAAGTACCTAAAACGTGAATTTATCAAATTACTTTGTAGGTCTCTCTCAATATATAAAGACATGTCATACATGATAAGGATCATTTACGATGACGTCACATAACAACACGTTAGACGGGACTTTGAAACACCCATTTACCTGTATCGTCGCAGTTCCGACGGAATGTGGAAAGACCCGTTGGGTGAGAACGCTGCTTGAACAACGCGACGCCTACATTGATCCCTCACCAGAACGCATCAATCTGTCTATTGATTCTATGCCGAAAACCAACACGATTATATTGCGCTGAAGTTAGTTTTACCTCACGTGGATTTCATTGAAGGCCTACCCACCGAAGACGATCTGAAACGTTTGGATTCGGAACGCAATAATATCATTGTCATTGACGATCTCATGAGTGAACTGAATCCCATTGTAACGACACTGCTTACCAAAGGCAGTAATCACCGAAACATATCCGTGTTGCTTCTTGTGCAGAATCTGTTTTTCAAAAGCGGACGTGCCCTCAGTCTCAACACCAATTATCTCATCTACTTCAAAAAATCCGCGCGATGCTACTTCTATCGATCATTTGGGTCGTCAAATGTTTCCTGGACGGGTGCGTTACGTCTAAGACGCCTACACCGTCGCCACCCGAGAGCCGCATGGTTATTGTCTAACGAGTTTATTTGACATTATGACGTGGTCCTGTAAAGTGTCAATACAAATGAACAATGATTGGTTTGTTGCTTTGACTTTTGGATAATTGTTTGAATTGCAGTGTCCATGTCACTTTACATTTAATTTATTTGTTGCTTTGTTTCTTTTATGGAAAAATTCGACTAAGTGTTAAAGTGGCTCGTACTCTTTGTTTGGGCGTTTCGCCCAATGTTACATGCATGGATGTCTAAAGACACCTATAAAATGGGAGAAGTGGGGGTGAGGAAGGGGGTCAAGAACCCTATTTCAAAACAATCGCTAAAGGTACATCAAAACAACGTTTTCATGTATTGAACAACGCAAATAAACATTAATTACACTGCTTATGTGAGTGTGCCCTAAACGTATAAGAAGGCAAGGTGAAGTTAAGCCCGTCGGAGAAGAAAACCATTGCAAGACATCAACGCAAGTTGCAGTTGTTAGCCTACACAAACATCCCGCAAACATCCACGTGTTACGTCAACGTGGTTCAGGGAAACAAATAAGAATATCATTGCCCCAATACTGAGGCAACTGCCGAGTTTGGTACTTGCCGTGATCCCTCTCCTGTTGTAATCATAAAGAAGATGATGGTTGTCAACCCGGACGTGTTAACGCGCCAAACGCAGCTGTTTGAAACACCGGAAAAGACCATGGTGATGGTTTTGGATGACAAGATGCGAGAGATTCTGGAACGACGTGATATCACCGGCGAGGAAAGTCAAGATGCTTTGGCTCTGTACACAACATACCGACGGAAAACGCTGGGCCCGCCGACACCACAAACACCGCCGACACAGCCGCCAATCCCCGAGAGACAATTCATCGAAGACGTCATCATCAGCGTACCCAAAGCGTTACGAGGAAAAGAAGAACACTTGACCAATACGGTGCTACACGAGATGATATGGAGTCCTAAAGGCAAACTGATGGTTGACGGACAAGTCGTGTCTGGAACCCACGTTGTGGATATGATCAACGACGCAATCCGTTCCGAAAATCATTCACCCCGCAAAGACGCAACGCGTTTGTGGAAGGCTTGTTGCACATCAATGTTCCTCAAGAGTTAATCGGTAATCGTGACGTGTAGGATCAACTTCAACGTTTTCAACGTACAGGAAAATTCGACGGTGGCCAACTAGTAGAACGAGAAGACATCCTTCCCGTGGCAATGCGCATGGAGCCCTGGGCAGACGACGACGACGACGACCAAACGTTGGAACCAAGAACATCTTTTATGACACGTACACGATGCAGAGATTGTTATCACTCCCATCCTTCCAATTTAGTAATGAAGTAGCCGTCATGGCAAACATACCAACACCTTTAGCGACTTTAAGCAATTTTTTGCATCATTGCTTGTTGTGGAGGGCCCGTGATTCATCATGACGACAAGAATATCTGCAATGGAAAAAGAGAAAGTGAAAAAAAAAACCTTCAAAACATCTACTGCGATCCATCACATTCCGCTGGTTTCGCCAGAGTCGACAAGCTACACGCAGTGGTCAAGAAACGGGTTTCAAACCTAAAACGCAGACCAGTACCCAAACATGGCCTTCAGAACCAAGACACGTACACGTTACTTAAACCCTCACGGCGCAGATACCCCAGAAATCGCGTTATCTTGAACGGCATCAACGAGCAATGGCAAGCCGATCTCGTCGATCTTAGTGCTTACTCTCGATATGAAAAAGGAGCGAAATGGCTTTTGACGTGCATCGATGTGTTTAAAAAAATATATGTTTGGGCCATCCCTCTGAAAAACAAAACGGGAGCGTCGCTCCTTGTTGCATTTCAAAACACTGTTCAAAGAGGTTGGACGTTTACCACTAAAGCTGTAGACAGACAGAGGATCAGAATTTTACAAGTGCCAGATGAAAGCACTTTTGAAAGAAAAAGGCGTCAAAATGTCTTCGACGGAGAACGAGACCAAGGCCAGCGTCAGAAAAAGATTTAATCATACGTTAAAATCGAGAATGTGGCGTTATTTTACAACCGATGACATGTAGAACTACGTGGACGTCTTGCCGGATCTAATAGCGGCATACAACGCCGCGGGCCATCGAAGTATTGGACGAGCACATGAAGACGTGAATTGGACTAACGAGTTAGACGTGTGGCAAACACTGTACGGGGATGCAAGTCTACGGTCAAGCCGACATCAACTTTACGCGTCGGAAACGTCGTTCGGCTCAGTATAGTGACGCGTCTATTTCGAAACGGTTACTTACCCCACTGGACGGAAGAAGTGTTTGTGATCAACAAAGTGATGCAGCGACAGCCCATCGTGTATGCGGTGAAAGATCTTCACGGCGAATCAATGAAAGGCACGTTTTACCGTGAGGAATTGCAACGGATTGGTAAAAAGGAAGCCGATGCTTCGAAAGATCGTACGAACCTGCAAACGCAAGGACGGAAAGCGGGAGTATTTGGTCAAGTGGTACGGTTATCCCAGAAAATTTGACAGTTGGATCGATGACGTGCTTAAATTCTAATGTGTGACAGTCAAAGCCTTCCTTAATGTAAACGTCATCGTCATGGCCAAATCGCTTTACATAACGCTACCCAGAAACGGGTCCACGGACGTGTTTCCCGACAACACGGTTATCGAGTACAAGAACAAACTCCCGAGACCTTTGTATTCGGACGGCGAATGAGAAGTCGGACTAGTGGAGTGCACGTATCCGTACTCGTGGTACTCGTGGTTCCAAATCTGCAACGAAACCAGTAAGTTTTATTTCAAAGAATTGGCGACGCACTCAAACTGGAATCCCGTAGATTTACATCCAGTAAACTTGTTTTTCAACGAACAGGTGATCTTCGACAGAACATATCTACCAACAACTTTATATCAAACAGACGTCTTGCGTTTGACGGTGTTAATGGCAACCGTCAACTGAAACTACGCGTCTGTCCTAATTGAAAAGTGAAACTGGATGGCGAGATGACGCAAATACTCGATGTTTCGGATCCACATGTGCTAACGAGCGAATGGGAATACGGACGCTATCCGTAGCTAAAACAGAACGTTCACCAACTGCTTATGTACGCAAACATCATCACACCCCATCCGGTTGGTGGTCACGAAGTACCGTTTTTGAAGAGTTTCAGCGTAAAAAATCTGCCGGATTTTGAGCTCGCCCGTGGACGTCGTACCTCCACTCGTCGCCTACTACCACGTCAACAGGAACCCCATTGACAATATCGAGATCGCCTTCTCCGACGGTACGGGACAAAAAATCCCGTTTACGTCGGGTTGTACCATCGTCACGCTACATTTCGTCAACGATGTTCCGCGTGGCTCTAACTATATAATTGTGTGCACTTTTACACATCAGATAACATCATGGCAGGACCTTTACCTGTGTTTGCAGGACCTGGAAATCAACGCGACTACGGTCTCTGAGGAATGCTTTTGGAACTGATTAGGATAGCACTATCGTTTGTGAACCGGGTGCTGCGAGCTCGACAGAAGAATTCGGCAAAAAACCGTTGACCACTGACAGACTGGTGCAGGAATTCTGAAAGACGTAATGGCCGAAAAATGTGAACCGAACTGCAACTCGTCGAGCGAAAGCGGCAGGACAACGTTTGACTCGCAAAACCATGGTTTGTGCTAAAGTTCGATTGCAACAGCATGGTATTGGAACAAAGAACCCACTTCGTCTGTGAAAAGCCAAGATAAAAAGCCGAAGAATCTCTGGAGTGATGCTCGTTTAAATCAATATTTGGGTCAACGACCGTCGCTTTACGCCCTGCCCCAGAAATAAGAAGGAGAAATACTTGAAGTCAATGCTCATTCGTTATTTGTCTACGGAACTGTCAATATGGCTCTCGCTAACGCACACTATTTACCGTGCTATAGATCCGAAAAGGATTTTTTTACCGTACTGCCAACGCAGATGGTCATCGAAGACACCTAGAATGTTAAATACCGTAAGTTCGGAGGTTTGAACGCCACAGGATTGATCGAATTCGTCATCGCTTGACCGAAACAATTAATGCTGACATCGTCGCACAGAACAACGTGTTATTACCTGGCGTGGAAGTAGGACTGAAGTTACATTGGCGCAAAGACCGTTTTGCTTGATATCAGGAGCTGAAAATGCCATTTTTGAGTGCATATCTTAGACGCCATCCTGTACATGCGAAAGGTGACGTGTAGCAACACCCAAGTGCTGAACGACATCGCCATGCTCAACCAGGAACCAGCCAAGTACAAGATTCGACGCACCGTCCTCCGGAATATTGCTATCCCGATGGGCTACCAGAATTTGCAACGAGACCACGTGTTTTGGGGTGAACTATTTAAACGTGTAGTGCTTTGTCTGGTGAAAACGTCGGCATTCAACGCGGCCGATCAATTACACAACCCATCTCAACGTCTCGCCGCATTGGTAATCAATACGGATCCGAGTTGGAAACCCGGAAAATACTGGGTCCCTGGAAAGCGAGGACCCTGGGAATATTTCGATTCGTACGGCAAACCACTGATGTCACCGTTTATCCAACAATGGATCGACCCATGCCCGTATATCTATAACAGCATACCATTGCAGAGTCCGGGATTAGACGTGTTTGGTCATTACTGCATGTACTTAATGCATCGAACTCGAGGTCAGTCCATGGAAGCGATCCTATTGCAATCAAAATGACGCTGATCTGCGATCGTGGGTCGCTCACCACTTTTACCCGTGATGAGAATCCGAAATGACTGGATTTTCAACGGTCAAACCGTCTCCTCAGGACAATCACAGGCTCTGACCAAAGTAGTGATTCACGGGTACCATATATATTTATTAATGTAACCTCTACCTGCGCCAACTAAACTGCGTGTTATTGTCTGGCGATATATATGTCCTGTATAGTGCTAATATGTGGACGTCAAATAGCCTGTATGCTATTTACTGACGATAATGCTGTATCAATGAAATAAAGAAAAACCCATGATAAGTGTGTTTTCTAGTTTCTCGTGTTGTCCTAAACTTTCCAAAAGTAACATCCCTCCTGCCACATCACCTCGTACCTATTTGAAGATGGACGTTTCGACGCCTCCGTAACGCTCAAATGGTACGCATTTCAAAAAAGTTTGAAAAAAGTTGTTCTCAAATTAGTTGAGTCTTTTAAAATTTGGTCTCAAATTATCCCAGTTTTCAAAAACATATCGCTCAAATTTTGACCTCTGCGCAAAATCAATGGGATTTCAAAACAAAAAGCATTCTTAAATTTAACGTCAAAAAACCCAACTCTTTTCTCAAATGTTACCACTTTTCAAAAAGTTGTTCTCAAATTATCCCCATTTTCAAATAAGGATTTCATCTCAAAAATAAGTTATACGCCGTTTTTAAATCAACCTGTCATAGCGCCGTCACCACTGGAAAGCCAGACTCACGTGACCTATACCGCTAGCAGCTCACAGAATGACTCACAGACCAGACGCACGTGCCCTAGACTCCCTCCCAACAGGTTTTTAAGCTATTTCCATCTCTAGGTTACCTTCGGGTCCGCCCTCGTGATCCCATGACTCACAGACCAGATTACACCAGACCCGCGTGTCTTAGAACGCCACCCCTATAAGTGTTTGAAACAAATGTCTCAAAAGACAGTCTTCAGAAAAATCATTTCTCAAATCTTACTTATTTCAAAAAAAGTTTGTCTTAAATCATCCCCATTTTCAAAAAGTCTCTCAAATTTTGCACCCTGTGCAAAGTTAATGCATTTTAAAACATCAAAAAATCATTTTCAAATGACGTGCTCCAACTAAAAATTCTTTCTGAAATAAGTGCCTGAGAATCAACAAACAATAACATTGAAAAGCAATCGACCTTAACAGTATTCGAGCCCTCGTTCTCAGCGTTGTAACCATGTATTGTAGGCTATCTCAGAAAAATCAATAAGATAGGATGCTTGCTTGTAAACAAACGAACATAACAATTAGCATAGCATAGCAAAGTTTAACGTCCCGAATTGGTGTAGATTTTGGTTGTTTGACCCCGTTTTACGCCATTTTTCCGTGTTTTGGTCATTTTCCTCATTAAAAACGCAATTTTGTCCCGTCATTTCCACGATGAACTCCCTGTAAAGCCCATGTAACTAGTTAAAACGCAGTTTAGTTTTGTTATTCTCACAATTAACCTTTGTCGACCCCTTTTGCTCGTTAAAACGCAGTTTTGTCCTCGTTGAACAACAAATTGCCTCAAATAACAAAGTCAATAGGATTTCAAAACAAAACTTCATTCTCAAATGACGTGCTCAAATTAAAAATTGTTTCTTAAATAAGTGCCTGAGAAAAATCGACAAACAATAACGTTGAAAAGCAATCGACCTCAACAGGATTTGAACTATCGTTCTCAGCGTAGTGACCATGTATTGTAGGCTTTCTCAGAGAAAAATCTATAACATAGATTGCTTGTTTGTAAACAAACGAAGATAACAATTGATGTAGATTTTGTCTGTTTGACCCTATTTTCCCCGTTTTACGCCATTCCCCGTGTTTTGGTCATTTTCCCAGTTAAAAACGCAGTTGTGTCCTGTTATTTCCCTAATGAAGTCCACGTAGAGCCCATATTACTAGTTAAAACGCAGGTTTGTTCTGTTATTCTCACAATTAACCTCTGTAGACCTCTTTTTGCTCGTTAAAACGCAGTTTTGAAGTGTTTTAAGAAAAATATCGTCATATTTCAAAATGTGTTCTCAAAACAAACACACTTTCAAAATGTCATTTACAAGAATTATCTTCTCAAACTGTCGAGGTAAAATAAAATAAAAGTTATACAAACAGTCTTCTGGAAAAATTAATATCAAAGGTGGACATATGTTGAATCATAGCAGAATAAGAGTATCGATTTTTCTCCCGCGAGGCAATGGACTGAAAAGATTTATTTAGTATCATATAACTAAGCTTTTTTTCTCCAATTTACCGTTAACTGTGTAAATTTAGTAAATCCGTTATATTTGGTACAAATTTTGCCTACATATACTTAAGTGATGTCTGTGGAATTGCACAGATCCGTTTACTTTCTTAATTTTCAGTTTGGATCTATTTGAATGCCTAGTATGTATTAGAACCAAAATGGCACTTAACTGCTAGAACTAGAGTTTTATGTTAATCAATGGTACCTCAGTGGTCATTTTAGGACATGCATTAGAAAGATTGAAAATGTAGAAAAACATCGTATCTTGACTGACCTGTGAGTTATATCTTTCGCCAAATAGTAAAAGCGGCCTTCATTACTGCATTACTGCATAAATCATTTATGTACCAAAGAGCTTGAGGAAGCTCTTTGATAATACGTTTTTACTTGTTAGGTGGGTTAATGTCGAATGTCTTGCTTCTTTGATTATTCTATTTACAATAATGTGGATAAAATGTATGACAAATATAGCCGATCGATACATCATTTCCGTACATAATACGAGCTTAATAATAGGTAGGTAAAAGTACTAGTGCCTCGACGTTTGATTATTTTATGTATAATAATGGGGTAAAACAATAGACCGATCAATAATTATGCATGGCGAAATGATAAGAAAACATGTTTGCTTATTCAATAATGATTCAAAATAGATCCTTTGTTTAGACGTCCCTAATATGCTTGTTGATGTCTGTTACCATGGCATTATGGGATAAGGGATGAAAGACTTTAATATTAAATAATGGTATTGGCCCATTACATACGTAAGAGAATTATGTCATTTTTAACCAATCAGATTGGGCAATATATAATTGTGTGATGACCATACATGCTAACAGTATTGAATGTTATTCAAGAAAGACTGAACATTTAAAAGAGGGCTGAAGATTTTGTTATCATGCATTCATTCGTTAGTATTCGTCAGCTACACTAACAACCACAACGTGTTATCATATAATGAATTATATCAATTATAACGTGACCTACCGTGGTGTATTACTACATCGTGTGCATACTGCGTGCTTTGATTACCATGACTCACTATAAGGAGAGAAACAGGACAGGCCAATCGTCGTTTATGAAAACAGCGTGGTATATGAGTCTGATTCTGAGGACAATAAGTTGTTTTTGGCATCGACCAATTCTGATATGCAAATGGAAATGGAGGAGTGGGATATCGATGAACCAAACTATGAAAAGCAAATGGATATGGAAAAATGGGACGTAGATTCGCAAGAATTGGACGACATGGTGGCTAAAGGCGGGATTGATTTACCCCAGGAACTCGACCAATTCGTCGAGCACTTGCTACAACAGTACGATGTCAGAGAGCAAGTAGGAATGGGTGACAACGTTGAAAATCGGAAGGGAGTCAGAGAGGAGCAGGACAAGTTGGAGAATATGGACGTAGAAGTAAACGAGGTGGGGACGAGGAAGTCACTGTCGGAAGCTGCTATCACATCGTCGAGACTCGAGGACGTCAGATTCCAAGGTACCATTCAGAAGCCAACGAACATGTGCTTTGCTTTCACGGGGAGAGAATTGTCCAACTGGTCAATAGAGAGGGAGATGTCGTCACTGCCTTACTCGCCATTTTCGAAAGTTTCATTAAGCGACTGGTCTAAGGCTTTGTAACACAAGATCGTGTGGGGTTTGAAAATCACGCACCGGCGTTAGACGTTCCGATATCAATTCAACTGATTCGGAGAGATCCGGAGAAATGATTTGGAAAAATGTCCAGGGAAGCGGACACAGTATCATGAAAGAAAGGACCAAAAACATGATTCATCATCCGCATCACAAACAACGACCGCCTCTATTTAGCCCAATCCCTTGTGATCGCGAAAGCACGCATTGACAAAAAATATCAATCGCACTGTCAACTGGGACAATATTCGTCGAGGTCACGGCGAGCAGTAACGTTTATTGAAAGAGTTACACGAACCAGCCGGCGTGGTGCATGGGCCTAGTGTGGGTTAGACGAATTCAACCAATTCCAAGCCGTGTCACCCAACTACCAAGTGAACGTCATTACGTCGAATCCCCACAAGTTGTTTGTGTTCCGATGGCCTCCTAGTGAGAAACAGCTTTATTTACTATAAAATGACGCTCATTTTGACGTAGTCACTTTGCTACCGGACTTATTGGATGTGGCCAACTTTTGCCATCGCTGCCTGAAATGGTATGACCACTTTGAGCATCATCGTTGCCGTAACGTCTGCAAGTGTTGTTTAAATGCAGGAAAGGAATAATGCCAGTTGACTGAATGGATGCATTGCGACGATTGCGACCAATCGTTTAAGAACCCGACTTGTTTTGCATACAACAAAAAGATTCCTAAAAAGAGCAATGTCACCATCATAGTCAAGACAAAAACACCGACATGTACGATCTGTCAACGTATCCGTAGCTGCCCCACGTGTGGTACCACTGTTAAGGATCATCATTGATGTGGGGAAAGGTAATGTAGAAACTGCAAAAGTTACCAGCCAAACGACTATCTTTGCTACATGCAGGTTATTAAGGATGGAGGGGAAGCAGAAGGACACCTCAACATCGATGACATAGAGGCTCGAGCTATTCTCGGTCTGGCAGATCAGGTGGAAGAGGAAGAAGAGACCCTTTCACTGAAATACATCTTCTTCGATTTCGAATGTGTTCAAGAAGACAAGCTTGATATCGGTGGTTACATGCACTTGCCAAACTACTGTGTAGCACATCGTGTTTGATTGACCTGCATCCCATCAAAAATCTTATCGGAAAATTTACTATCTTTTTTAAACCCGAGAAAACGCACCGAACATAAATTCTTAAAAAGCGTATGGGTAGCGTGGGAAACACGAACCACTGAGTAAGTTGGCGTCTGTGGAGATAAAAAGAAAAGATTAGATCTCCTGTAACGAGGACGTCAGAGAGACCCCCTTCAAGGTTTCTCCAACGCCCCAAAATTCAAGCTTGAAAATTAAAAACTCTTGTCTTAATTATATGCGAGAAAAACGAATACACGATATGTGGTAAATAAAAAAAAAAAGCTCTCTTGTAACAACTGTAGCTCCTTGGAGCGGTAAGAAGCAGACTCCTTGAACACCTTGTGGTGACGTCGACCCAATACGCATGTGCCAACATCGATTGAAGGCCTAATGCATACGAGGACTTGTACTGAAACTCGAACTAGCCACTTGCTTTGTACAGATGAAGACAACAACACTCTATCCTAAGTGTAAGCTACACGGGAAAGTCCTGTGAGTCAGACCAAAGAAATACTGGACCTATGGCTACCTTGTCTTACCTTGAAAGACTTTTATACTTACCTTCCATGCATCCCAACCCGCTTCCCCTTTCGTTCAGGCCTTGGTGGAATGTTAAGTGAGAGTTAGTAAAGGTTATATGACGGTCAGGACTAGGCTGGTAACTACGTTTTTAAGGTCGGTTAGAAGTGCATTAGAATCAGGTCATGTGACCAGATTGCATATTTATAGCATGGAAGGTAAGGTATAACTAGAATTAATTATACCTGCTTTGAAGTTTGAGCGTTCCACAGTATGCTGACATATGTTGCGTTATACGCTACCCCGTGCACACACATGAATGATTTATATATGTAGGCCTATACAAACATGTAAAAGAATAGGGATTATACTTGGGATAAAGATTTAATCCGAATATAATCCCCATTCTCCTAAAAGACACTGAGAAAATTACGTGTTTTTGTTTTACTTCTTAAGTTCCTTTCATTTATTGATTGCTTAAAATCTGTACTCAATACAAGTGATAGTATAACGAAGCGTTGGTACATGCCCAATGTGCATAGTATTACAACGAGAAGCGGCTTATACTGTAGTTACGAGAGATTTCTGATAATAATTCTTTTGTTTCAGTCTGGGAAAACAAAGTCAGATTTTCAAATAGGCCTATCATTGCTATTTAAGTTTTAACTTCACACTTGCTGTGATACGAAAACTATCATGTGAGAATAATTTCCACAGACAAAAAACTAAGCAATATGTCAGCATTTAAAAACTTTTTTTTTCAACTCCTGAGACTGATCATGGAGGTACACCTCAAATAATTCCATAGCCTGACCAAAATCATGGCTAATATATCTTCCCATCCACAACTTCATACCAAGCTAGAAAGTACTCAATATAATACAGTTTTGTAATCGTAGGTTTTGATGCAAGAAGGAAGCATGTATGTTACTAAATAGCTTAAAGATTGCAAGAAAAAAATGTAATTGAGTACGGCATACAAACAGCATCAGTATGATCTTGAGTTTTCCAGCAAATTTGTTGCCCACATCCTAATTTTCTCATCATTTTGATACACGACTTATGGACCCACCATTCTGCATCCCATGCACAAATTCATGCTTGTACAAGAAAAGATGGTAGTACAAATCTGGGAACATTATCTATGCCTGGAGAAGATTTTTTTTTGGCTTTGCCACAAGAGCATAGCCAACTTTTTATTTTGGGAGGGGCGGATCTGCCAGCTGTATACCCTTTGCACATTTGTCGTGGGGTCTAGAGGCCCGCCCATGGGCCCGTAGTAGGTTCCAGGAACGAAGCCTGTAAGCTATGCATTTTGCACTCTGTGAGCAAATAAGGTAAGTTTTCAAATTGTTCAAATAAAAATTGTCCCAATCTCTGGCATTTTTAAAGCATTTTTCCCGTAAACTGAACAGAAACCATCCCAGGAAACATTCCATTGTTTGTGTTGGGCCTACAGTACCTGTACGACAATTATGTGTAATGCCTTTAGCATTGGTCTAGTACCTGTTCCGCTATTGCACAACGTGTACAGACATTGACAGACCTTGACACACCTCTTGTAATTACGGTGACACACCAAACGTGTACTTTGACGTACCCATGTGTAAACCTCCGGGTTTAAATATCGGGGATACTATAACATGTTGGGTAACAGGACTAAAAATGAGACCCACCTAATTGTAAATATGATGATCCCAAATAGGTTGATTAATTGCCAATTCCATAGGTAAGAATATAAAACACAAAGAAGCTAACATAGTTCCACATATCAATGTAATCAAGTCGTAACTCATTCAATCAGGCTGGAAAATATCACCAACAGGATATTAAATTAAATAGATCACAAGCATGAAAATAATCCTTGACTTAATACTATCATTCAACAATTACAATAACTATTCCTTGCTATAAACTAACTAAATTTATTGGCCAATAAGAAATGTTTAACTTACACAATTATTCACAACCTGCAACACACATCCTCATCCCACCACAGTCCAGAAGCTTCTCTCTTTCAAACATACACAACTCCTTAAACAATTTATTATTTTATTATTGCCTTTAAGGTTTTTGTTATTACGCCCAAAACATTATATTTTCAATTTAAAACTTACGCTAACGGCGCTTTAACTTACTATGACGTCACATGTAAACAAACCAAAGTTGTGAATGAGAGCTCATGAATAATCATGACATGACATCATTTCGAATATGATGCCCTGACAACAACATACACTATGTACATTTTAACTTTACATACACACTGGCAGTAAATACACTTAGGCCTACACTGACTGACGGACGATCCCTGTAGCTACTTTAGAGAACTTTAACTGGAACCACCGTACAAATATGATGCAAAACGGCACTAAAAACATATCAAATCAATTAAACTGACACTTATATACATGACATCAGGTCGAGTTGCGATCAACATCGGAAGAACTGGTAAGTGCAAGCAGCTTTGGATGAAGCCTAAGCTTCAATGGTAAAGTCAATGTGACCGTAGCCTAATACTCGGCTTGGTACAGTGCAAAGCCTATGGCTTGCACTATGGCCTATTACACATGCATCACATAATTTTTGGGACATGACGCACACTAGTACGAATCTGTATACTCCCAACTCATTAGCTCTGAATCTCTGATTTAGAGTATACGATAAACATACAAAAAAAAATGTTACATGCTTAAGCAAAGTCAATAGACTTCTACGTATGTTTAAAAAAAAAAATGCCCAGAAATTCTGGCCAACTTGATTTTCGATAAGAAAGCTTCCTTATTTTAACCTGAAAATCAGCACACAGAAACTTGAAATTGTTTTATGCACTTGTCAATTGTGTGACTCACCCATACACCCCCGGACAAGGTGAGCCATTGCACCAAAGATGCATTGATGCATCCCTCAGTCACTTGGGTGACTGAACATTTTGTGTGAAATGACTTACCCTAAGTGAATCACCTCTGTACAAAGTAAAAGGGTCTGAAGTAAATTGACTCACCCCAGAGTCACTCTGGTGACTGACAATTTGGTACAATGACGCACATGTGAGTCACTACTTCTTTATGTCAATGACTCACATTTAACTGACATCGACGGGAGTAGTAGGGGTGAGTCATACAACTGACAAGTGCATTACACATTGTGAATATCATAATAACTCAATAACTATCCTAAAAGGAGACCTATTTTTCGTTCCAAAAAAAATTTCAACACATTTTCTGCAAGCGTCTTGACAAAAATGTGCACGCACGTAAGCATTTTTCCAACCAATAAGATAGGATGCTTGCGTAAAGAAATTATTGACATATTTGGAGTGTGTACCTGAATCCTCTGTGCAGTCTTGAGCGTTTGGACACACCATTGTGCATCCTATGTGAGTGTTACTTATGTACAACCCGTACAATTTGTATGTATTAATATTAACAAGGGTGTTGAGGTAGTCAAATTCGAACAAATTTTGATAGTGCGCAACAACGCAATTGTCACGTTTTAAAACAAATTTGGCCCCTACCTTTTTCAAGTTGTACCTATGCATTTGCAACATTTGTTTCAACGCTATCAACCTGTGCACAAGACACTGAATTTTTTCCAGAGAATTGACCGTTTTTACAGAGAATTCGGGAAATTTACCAAAACGTGAGTTGAAATAAGTTGTTCAGCTTTATGTTTGTGTGGTTACATTAGGCAAAAATTGAGCGCGTCGATATTAATTTTCATGCTCTTTTGTGACTACTGTATTGAAAGAGAGGTTGTGTATTAGCAATCGTGTCTACTAGACGCACCCTTCCCGGGATCGCAAGATCCGTATTACAATTAACAGGTGCATAATAGTTTGACATTGTTGACATGGTTAAAAATTTCTCCAGGCCGTTATTCAATTTTTTTCTTTAGTTTTGCTCAAAATGGCCTACAAAGAATGCAAAATTTGCGAGCTCATAATTTATTATCCTTTTCTAACGAAATTTGCGCAAAAAGGTATAAATTTGAAATTATTTTGAAACAATGGGAAGATATTTAGTAAAAATTAATTGTTGAAAGGTAAGAAATCTTTTAAAATGACTTAAGATAATAAGCATGAATTTCTTGAAGCCTAAATTTGTTCCCTCCAAATTTTATTTAGATTGAAATAAAAACCCATTATTGCCCCAAAATTCCTGTTGACTAAAATTGATGTCTTAACTAGATTTTCAATCTTTTCTTTTTAAATCCTGAAACTTGGTTTAAAGAAAATCGGTCACCTTAAAAATGTTGAAATTTATTTCTATATAGCAATTTACCGCTATTTAGGCCCTAGTATGAGGATTTTTTCAAGAAAACTTGGGCCTACGACGTTAGGCCTAACGTTAGGCTAAGTGTTAAACCTAACTATTGAAAAAAGATGTGCACCGTGACCTAGCCTAGGCAATAATCAAAAGTGTGCACCTAGCCTAGGGGCCTAGAGAATCAAGTGTGCGCCTAAAATTACAACTGTGCACAAAAATCATGACTTCTCTCAATCAAAAATTAGTGTCAAAGATCTTCCAAGCTAGAAACACAGTCTGTACCCTAAATGAAAATTTGATTTAGGTTAGGCCTAACGCTAACTTTACAGTCTTTAGCCTTAGGCCATACCCTAGGCCTAAGTCGATTTAATGCTACGCCGATAGGCTCCATTTAACGTTACCTTTAATCCCTCTGCTTAATTCAATAATTTCCTGTGGAGCATCACTCATTTTGTATTAAAAGTCTATAATAGCAATGGGTATAAATGATTTTCTTCGAAGTTGCTTCTTTTTTTTGCACGCAAATGTGCCTTTTGTTCAGTCTCACCATTTCTCCATCTCATGGCAGATAATGCGTGTATTCTAGGCGGAGCCTACAAATTAATGGAATGGAACAATCAGGGGTATCAGCCGCCCATTTCTCCGTCTCATGGCAGATAATATATGTATTCTAGGCGGAGCCTACAAATGAGATACACGTATTATTCTTTAATGGACTATACACACAATACTATCAACGGTAGGTGGGGAATGCTGAATGAAAATGTGGAGATATCAAGTTTCAGAAAATATTCACAGAAGTTAAGTTTTGTATTGAAAACTTCAAAAAATAAAAAGTAGGGTGAATACACTGGAGGGGGAATTAAAAAGAAAAAGAATGGCTAGTATCATAGCCTGGAATGCGATTGGCCGAAGGGAGCAAAGGCATCGCTATAGGGAGTAGGGGTAATATTCACCACACATTGTTGATGTGGTCTGTCTGGGGGAGGTGGATATTATGGGTTATTCCTGACAATATCATAGTCTACCCCTTCCCCCGAAGAAAAAATAATAAATCAATCGATCAATCAATAAAAATTGTCAAAGCCGCAAATATAATTAACTGGAATATCAAACGAAAAAGAGAAGATGACCATCTTTTTAACGGTATTGACTGAGTTATCAATTGATATTTGACTAAAACTTTTACAGTTTGCACCAAGAATTCTTCATTTTGGACCAACATTTTTTCATTTTAACCCAAAAATCTTCACTTTTTGAGAAAAAAATAGAAATAATAAATCTTCAAGCTTTCATCAAAAATCTTTAATTTTGGACCAATACTTTCAAGTTTCGATCACGAACTATCACATAGAACAAAATACCTTCAGACAGGACAGTAAAGTTGTACTCCATCCCACAATACTTTTCAAGCTCTACAATTTTAAGATGGGCCTTTACCTTTTCGCCAGCATTTATTTAGAAAAATTGGGTATTTTTATAAAGTTTTCTTCATTTTCAGAAAATCGTAATAAATCTCAGCTGAATATTTGACGGGATACGGCAGTACGGGTAGTTTCGGGGTTTCAGTTTCGTGGCAGCGCCTATTTTCCGATCTTAAGTTTCCTACCCGAAATTTTTCAAAACGGCCAATTTTGTGATTTCAAACTTAAATTATGACAACATGAAATAATCTAATGCCAGACTGTGAACTGGACCGAGTAGGGGACACATGAAACAATACTCATACCAAATTACAGCTAAATATTCGACGGAATAGGATGTTTAATGTCATTGCACCGTTAAAAAATCCAGTTTCCTATTTTAGAGACTTTCGTCTGATTCCTTTGAAATTTCACTGCTTAATATCTTCTATGCTAGAAATAAACATGTAGCGCGTATGAACATTATCTCAAATAACCAAATAACCTGATCACTTCTTAACTTAGACCTACAAAATTAGTTGGGGGTGCAGGCAAGTAGCTAGTTGGAGGGTGCAGGCAAAATGTCCCGACATGTATTAATATCAGTCAACTGATTAGGATATTGGGAGTGGACGATCCTCCCCCCTTCCTTTGACTACCCCACTGATCTTATGCCTATCAAGTTTGGAGGGGATAGGCCTAAGACCAGGAACAGAGGATTAGACCCTTAGCCAAGAATTTTCGCAAGGAGGGGGTCACATTGTGTTATAGGCACATACCTTCACAAGGGGGCACGGCTCCCGTGCCCCATGCTGGCTGATGTTTGTCATTAGATCGATCTAGGAATGAAACCACAAAAGTACCGCTGTCTTAAGATTTGATGTGAGTAGGCTATGAATTATGCAGGCAGGCACGTAGCCATGACTTACTTTTCGCAGCAATGTCGGAACCACGGGCCACTATCCCCGTACCCCTGAGCAAGGGGCGGACGGGGGGAAAGGAGTGCCCATTTAAAAGTTGTATGAAACCTCACTATTAAAGAGCACATTTTTCACATTGCCTCTTTCATTGTTCTTTCTTTGAAAAGTAAATAAAGTGCCCGTTTACAGAGATAAAAACTCCTATCCTCATAAAATTACAGAAACAGGAGAGAAGGGCGGTGTAACAGAAGACCGACCCTATAAGCCATGAAAGCATTTTCCTGGATGGATTTAACATTAGGGGTGAATAATTGTCAGGCCTATAAAAAAAACAGAATAAAAAAAGGTTGTAACTATACGTGTACAATGTGCAGTGGTTACCGGAGGCTTTTGTCCCAGCCCTCCCCGTATAAACGAATCATACTCTCAGAGTAATGGATAACATTTTCAGTGCATGATTGAAATATATGGAAAAAAAGAAAAAAAAATGGTTTCAACTCGCCTATTAAAACGTTTTTACAATATTTTCAACTTGTCTTATCTGCTTATTGGGAATAACCGTTGACATAAGTATTCGAGACAGACTTGCGTATTTCGGTCATGACATTCGCCATAAATTTGGTCCGTAGCTAAAGTGTCAGTTTTTGACGGGAGAGGGGGAAGGGGGAGGGGCATTGTTTCCAAAAGCCCCGTAGTAATAGTCAACCGTGACAATTGACTTATCCATTTCAGACACTTGCATATTTAGGGCATGAACATCCACTAAATGTATCCATTTGGGACCACGAAGCCCGCAACCAACAATCCATTTGAGATATACTTACGTATTTGTGGAGTGTGACATGATGCGCGTCACTAACTTATCTATTTGTGACAAAATTGCGGTACGAAATAGCCATCCACTTGCGTATTTGATACACATTTGTGCATTATGGGCATGAACACTGCCAGTAAATTGATTTATTTGGGACAGACTTGCGTGGATTGTTAGCTTCCATTATGTTCACAATTTCAGTTCTTTTATTATTAACTCTGGCCGTCTTTGAATATATATATTTTGTTGTTGTTGTGGTGGTGACATTAGTTTGAGGTTATGGGGCGACTAACCCTTCTCAGCCCGTCATCTTGGTATGTTATATGGGAAATGAATTAACTGACCACTTGCGAATTTGGGACTCATTTGCCTATTTGGCCATGAAGCCACTTGCATATTTTGGACAGACTTGCGTATTTGGGGCATAATTTTATTGAAAAGTTGCGTATTTGGGGCACGCTTGCATATTTAGGACTCCCAATGTTGGCAATTGTCCATTAGGCGAATAGGTAAAAGGCCAACATAAAAAATTATCATGCCCCTCCCAACATGGCCCTCGGTGCCCCAGGTATATGACATGCTTTAATTGAGTATGTTAACATACTATAGGTTAGGTGTCTAAGGTGGATTTCTATTTGTTTTCGAGCTTAAAGATTGCCTAGAATAATTTCTTAACTTTCAAGAGGCTACCTTCTTTCCCGGTCCGCCCTCAACTTTTAAAAGGGCACATCCTTCCCCTGTCCACCCTCAACTTTCAAAAGGGCACCTTCTGTGCCCTCGGCTTCTTTTCTCTAGGGCAAGGGGCAATCGTTCCAATATCGCTGGAAAAAAAACCTCCTAAACCCTTGTACTGACCCCTTATTTGCTCTGCACATTGTTTGGGACATTAAATATTCCGAATCATGATCAATACAATTGATGTAAATATTTCCGATTGCGAGGACTTCTGATCTATAAATTTTTCAATTATCGTAGCAGTGTAAATCTTGGTATGAAATTTTTGCATTTTGATTCTAAATATCTTGATCCAAGATTCACAAATTTTTGTGGCTGCAAATTTAAAACATTTTCCGCTGCCCTGAAATGGAACTAAAGATCTTTTCCTGGTTCAGATCCTTATCATAAATCTTAGATGAAAGCGCCCTCACTATATTTGCTGTCCCTCTCCCTCCCCTGAGGTTCTTCCGACAACCCTGGGCACAAGTACTTAACAAGGCGGAACTTAAAAGAAGATTCTCCATATACCCTTGTTACATTTTTTCTTAATTTTTGCAACTGGGGTCATATACCTTCGTAGGCTACCCGTGTCCCATGATGAAATCACGTGTGTCCACTAAATAGTCATCTTCGTAAAATATCTGAACTCATGGAAATTGGCCGATTTGGGTAATATTCATTAACAAAGAATAATCAGATGTGTGCTGCCAATGCATTAAATGGACCTAGGGATTAAACTCTAAACTCTGTACCGTTCAGTTGAATATAAATCTAATATTTAGTGTGTATAACTAGGTGTGAAGAAGACAGTCTAGCATTATATATTTTTTCCTTAATCGTGAAATATTTGTGTTAGATCATATAAATTGCTTGGCAGTTTTGAATAATCATCATAAGTTCAATGAGATAATGTTGACTGCCAGGAGATGGAAATAGGGATTAAACCCTCAAAGTAATTTGGGGACCGGGCACCCTCACTGCGAGCATCGATTAAGCTGGGGGCCAGGGGCCGCATCCTCTGGCGCCAACATAATTTCAGCAATTTAGAGGTGGAAAGGGACCCCAGATTAAATTATCAAGAAATTAGAGGGTCTCAACTGAATGATAGATATAAAAAATTTTTTGCTTTTATTTCTTTAAGACTTTTTTAGTTCATTGGAAATGAAGTTATTTTCATATTGTTTTTTACATTTATTTTTGACCCTATTAGGGACTGCTGTACACCAGGGCGTAGGAAGGGTAACCCTGAGGGGTCAATGAGCATCAATTGATCAAATACATAGATTATAACTGAAAATCTATCTATCTGAAGTGAAGTCATTCTTGATTTACCTACAGAAATGATCAATTTGCTGACAAATGCGATATGATTTGAGTTATTACCATCGTCCTCGCTAATTACGTCCCAAAATTGGTTGGAAATACACAACCATACAAGTCTAAACAACAGCACTGTATTCTATTCAAAAACCATAGATGCATTCTTTAAAAATCCAACACTTTTTCCTTTCATCGCATCTCACTCAACGTTCCATCCAGTGGCAAAGCCAGCCACCCAAGAGTGTATGTGTTGCATGGAGGCGGATGAGGAGGGGTCCAAGGTTATATTTCATGTCACCATTTGAAAATGTAGTGGGGTGTCCAAGCGACCTTGATAATGTTATTTATGGTTAAGTGTGGAATTTGGAAAATCTATCATTCCCTATCTATCCCTCCTCCACTCACCTCCCTCATTCATGCTTTCTGCCATTTTGTTTCTTTGCCTCTGTAGTTAATATTCACAAAACTACTCAATTCTTTCTAAAAGATCAACATAAGTTGCAAACATTATACAAAGCAAAGAAAAATAAATGAAACACTTATCTTTTTTGGAAACACTTCAAAACTGTTTATTGAACAATTCACTGTAAAAAAACACTGCTAAGTCATTGATGTTATTTATCTTTACGACCTATATACTATACAGGTACTTGTTTGATTGCCACAAAAATACAAGATCATCATTTAAAAAACTTTACTGTCAAATACAAACTCATGTTTTCTTGCCACAGACTAAGACAAAAGGTCTGCTACTTTCTTGCTCAAGCTTGGATGGAATTAAAGTTTGACCTCGTAGACCCCCAGAAAAATTACTTCTTACAGCTATGAGATTTACAGGTAAACATACCATCATGATTTTATGCACTAAGATTCCAGTAAATGAAATATAGTCCTGCACTATACTTTTAATCAGTGACTTATTTTTTTCACATTTGTTTGTTCTTATTTTTGAGAGGGAGGGGTTGGGGTTATAGGCAAGGATTTGACTCCTGTTGTCAGATGATTAGTTCTATATCATGTACTAATCACATTATTGGTCATAAAAATTATATTTCAAAAGGAGATAGGTACATAAAAGAAAACCAAATTAATGAAAACTACCAATACAACTAAGTCTGGGAATGTTAGAATCAGTATATCATCAGTGCATGAACTATACCTAATAAATTTGACTTCTCTGGTAACATGAAACTCATAAACCTCATACCTAATAAAAAAATTAAGGGCTGGGTTAAGCACGTGTGGGCCTGTAGCATTTCAAAACATGGGGCTGATCTAAGATGTCGTTTTTGCAGTCATACTACCAGGGAGTAGGGAAAAGGGTGTGCAAGCGGCCCTATGAAAGGATTTCATCTTCCTGGTTGCATGCTTTCTTCCTGTTGGGAGGTAAAATTGGGAAATTATCAATACAAAATTGAAGGAGATTTTATAACTTATTAGAAATTTTGTAAAATTTGGCAACTTTTGCCAAAAATTGCAGGAAATTTATAAATTAGCAGCAACGTTCGATGGAAACAAGTACAATTTTTTCAAAGCTGAAATTTCTGCTTTTTTTTTTTTTTCCCCGTGAAAGGTGACCCGACCTACATCCCTACATAGTACATTAAGCAATATAAGTTCTACCTAGGACTGGGGACCCCAAATGTGGGGCCCCTGATCTAATTGTAGTTTTTATATTGGTAGTACATTAAGAAACACAATTTTATGTAGGACCGCTGGGCCCTATAAAGTGAGGGCCTGTAGCTTTTACTACTTCATTATTCCAGCACTAGGTGTATGAGACAGGATGGAGTAATGATGCTTACATGAGATTTGTAACCAAAGTAACTTGGTAAACATAATTCCTCGCATACTGGATTCAATACTTAGTAGGCAAAAACTGCATTGAAAAAGGTATATTGCAAAACTTCAGGAAAAAGTGGAAATAAAACTTTCATATGATTAAAAGATACCACAACAGCAATCTTAAAGGACCAACTGCAAATGTTCATGTTGGTTATAGGCTACGAGCTTTTTCATTTATTATCAAATCAATGTTGATTAAACCTGCATGATTTTTTTGACAATCAAGCCTTTGAAAGTACTGTGTTGTAGTGATCACTTATGGCTGTGATGGAGGAAAGACCTATTGAAGGATTACTTGAACTTTTATTGATTAAATTAGTGTTATGAATGAGAGCATTGCATTAGTCATATCACTAAGAAGAAGTATTTCATGCATGCCCTGTGCATGTTACTTTCTAGGGATCTAATTTTACATGTGATTTGAAGCAGATATCAAACAAACTTATACAACAATAAAGAAAAGGGTTTCAGCTATTGCACGCTTCAATTTTGTACTGGGCCAAACTGCCCTGTCTCCTTTGAAACTGACAGAAAATTGCTATAAGTACCATGTAAGCAATACAAATCTGAAAATGACAACTCAGCAGTACACTGTTCTAAGAACTAAGTGGCAAATTTCTTAGAATAACAAAGAACAAGTACAAAACTTTAAAAGATGGTATTGCTGGTATTGCACATCATGGACTCTATCTCCATCATATTTCATGGTCCTTCATTTATCATCTTTGTTCAAACTATTTGCCCTGTATGACTTTGGTCAAGTTTTAACTTCTTTAAAAATTCAACTGCACCTGGTTTTCCTGTGATAAAAAGGAAAAGCATAAATTCAAACCTGCTGTTCAAGAACATGGTGATGTTATATTGTGGCTTTATTCCCACTGTATTGCCAAGAGTTACATTATTTTCTTATGATCTTTAATCACATTTACCGGGTGTGGTGTGGAAAAGTGGGTACATGTGAAGACATGCAGAGAATCCCACATTTTCCAGTCCCTTAGGAATAGTAACTCTAATATGGGCTATTAACAGTAACAGTTAGATTATGTAGTTAAAATTGACCACACCTTCAGATATCTCTCATTGCCAAGTTTACTTTCCTTTTAAAAGAAGGCGAATGATTTTGAGATGCATATAAGAGTGTGTGCATGTGATGTCATCTCAGCTGAGTAATTCTTGGGTAGCGGAAATAAGTTTTTAATTCTGTGCACTAACTACGCTGATTAACAGTGTTAAAGGCAGTTTGGGCAACTTTAGTAATCAAAAACAAAGAGAAAACCAAATATGCATTTTCCATAGCCAAGGATACTAGAATTGAGTGTTTTTTCATTTTAGTAATGTTCATTTTTGATACAAAATGTCATCGCATGGAGGCAAACCATGAGCGTATTTTGCTCTGCGCTTGTTGTTTTGGTTTACTATTCCCTCCCTAGCCAGTGATTGAATTTCCCATATGGTGCATGATGCACATATTCTATTCAAACGGTGCGTATCACTATTTTCAACATGCGCCTGCATTGAATAGATCATCCCAAGTGCATTTTTACTACGCACAAAAGTCTGCTTAATCATCTAACATACGCATGTTCAGCGTGGGATTAGGAACAGATATGCCAGTTCAAACTGTGCGCATCACCATTGTTGTTTACTTATGGCGCATGATGATAAACATTGCATGCAACCAAGTCAACCATACAAGTCGACCACAGGAGTTTGAGCATCTGAAAGTGGATGGACCATTCTCTACGTATGGCGCTTTGCTTTAAGCCGCTATAAACATTGAAACAAATTTGGTTCTGGACAAAGGGCATATAAATTTCACAGCAACTATTCAACATGGTCACCTATTCTTCTTTCAATTTCATGGGTTTTAAATGATTTACATAACTGCTACAACTTTTCTCAAGCTTGCAAGTTTAAAACTGCAAATTTAAGGTAAACATTCCAGATCTTGATTTGCTTACCTTACTGTTCATAACTTCTTTGATTGAAATGCATTTCAGGTGACCTTCATCTTTTGCAATTTATGAAGATTGCCATAAATAACAAGCAAACATATTTTGCAGCAGTATGGTAATGTGTTATGTAAAAATCATTGCTTTGTAAAATACAGTAATCTCATATTTTCCCTAAACTTAAAATTGCATTCAGTCCTCTTTTTATAGGAGTAATTCTACTGAACGTTATGAAAATATTAACACATGCTATAACCTTGGCAAAATAATATACAAAAAGACCCCTGTTAAATGATCTATGGACAAGGAGCTACAACTTAATCTTATATGGCTATAATTATAAAAATAATCATACTGAAAATTCATAATCATAGGATAAAATCAGACTGCAGACTTGTTCTCATGAATTTCAAAACAAATGCAAAACAAACCAAACAAATTAACAAAAACGAACTTTATATTTTGCATATCTTTATTCATTAAAGTACATCAGAATGAAAACTTATTTTCGCCACAAACAGCTATTTCACCATACACTGATCCATTGACTTTATTTCGGGAGTTAAGCCATCCAGAAAAAGAAGAAAAAAAAGCCTTTGATGTAAAAATCAATACAACTTTTATTGTACATGCCAGCCCGCGGTATATGGTTATTCAACAATGGTGAAAAGATGACAACTCCCTGAAGTAAGCTTTTATCTAATAGGCCTACTATCCGACTAGCGCAGAAAAAGTGAAAGTCAGTATTTTTTGTAAATACTTTCTTGAACTTAGTAGACTTTTTGTTGTCTTACTCAAATAAAAAATATCATATCAAAAAACCGTTGTTTTATCCGTTTTCCTATGGCGGAAACGCTCGTCCCCCGCGACCGGGTACAGTTTCATGGGAGGGCTACCAGGTTCGCCGATTAGGCCTGCAAACATGGCAAATTTGGCCGTTTTAAAACATGTTTGGCCGGTATCCTTAATGAACAATATTGTTGTGAATTTTATATCACTCTATACTATTTTTCCATTTGACTTTGTTAAAACTTTTGTGTGAAGGATCAAAAACAAAATTATTTCTTTTATCTTATATTTGACTTATTTTACATTGTGTTATTAATAGCCAACTTCTCTCAGTTCATTTCATATTGGAAACTGATTTGGCTGTTTTTTGTCCGATTTTTAGTGGATATTTGGCCGCGCTGGTACTTGTTGGTGCCAAACCTGGCAACCCTAGATTAAATGAAAATGAGGAACAGGACACTTAAGAAAATTTGCCCAAAAAGAAGGCTCCGGTTCAAAGAACTAATGTAAGTCAAACTTCCAAAGCAAACACCTGGCATTTGATTTCAATCACAATTTCACGACTACGTTACTAATGCGTAGGCTTAGCAATGTAGCTTAGTCTTTACACAGTAGTCTATAGTATTAAACGTTCGTATGCAATGTTTATATTTGTTGCTTACCACTGGTCTGACTGTTAACCATTTCCACGAAAACAGTGTAACTTGGCTCAATGAATCCAACAATGTGCAATTGATCGTGCGATGCTTTGTATTCGGCTATAAGTTACTTGGTATTTATACATACGAAGTCTCGCACTATGATTTGTTGATGCTGACAAATTTTTGTGGTGTTTTACTTCACATGTCTTCATTAATTTAAACCTTTGGCATGCTGGAGCATTACATAACTAGATCATAGATGACGGGCTAAAGCTAAAAGAATAAAGTAATTACTAAATTCTTATAAGGAATTTCAAGAGAAAATTTAATCTTGTAAAGTGGGTATATTACTATTAGCGGAAGCATTTGTAGGTTTAGGCCTACAACAATTCCTACAACAATTTTATCATTTTCATGTACAGTGAAGTACATTGGACTTGGGCTACTTCACTTTTATTTTGGATACCTTGAAATTTTCAAGCTAGCATATAAGAATAAATAACTTCACAAATGCTATGATGAAGCATTTTCATTTTATAGCAGAGCTTTACATTCTTTGCTATAAAACAGTCACACCTAATTGTACAAAAATTTCAGCTTGGTATGTAGAGGAAAGGAACTGCTACAGGGAAGTTCATATCAGCTAAAATGAATACTCTTCACTGGAGTTTCTTACTTTTCTTTAAAAAAAAAAAAAAAAAAACCACTCTTCCTCAGATTTATAGAAATTGAGCAGAAAACAAGCAATTTGCAGGAGTTGCTGGCCAATCTTTCCGAAATAAATTATTGAAAATATGAATATTTATAAGACTACACAAAATTTAAATTAGTTCGATCACTTGTTTTATTCATTTGTTTCAATGTAAAAATTCGTGAAAATTCTTTCTTTTTAAGGATTTCTGGAAAGATAAATGGCTTCATCTTGTTGGTATTAATGGTAAATATTGATAATAAGTATAATTTCAATAACATATTCAGGAATTTCAGTTGGGAGGAAGTTTAAAAGTGGATTTTGGAAAACATTTGCAAAAAATGTAATTGCTGATTGTTGGTTCTCCATTGACCTTATACACTCTTATATTAGTATTGAAATATGAGCAGATCAGTTTTTGAATTAAAAAAAAAAGTTTTTGAGTTATAGTGATCAAAGTTTGATCAGTTATTAAATCATGCCAAATTTGTGATGTATATTGTAACTGGACAAACAGCTCAAAAACTTCAAGTAATTTTTCTTTAAATTTTCTTTCAAGGTCGCCCAGGTATACATCACATAATTTGTATCATGCAGATTGATTTTGAGATTAAAAATGCTGTAAAATGGTCAATTTTTAATTGATTGTTATGAATATATTTGCTACTGTGATAGGTTTTAATAGATTTAAAAGCAATTTAGCTAATGTTGACTCTAGTTACTTACTTGATTGTTCAGCTCCCTTTGCCGGATGGCAGAGCGCCTCAAATGGTTCTTGAAAACAGTCACTCTGAGGACAGAGATCACAGATTTCGGCAAGGTGTTCCATTTATCCACAAAACGATGGGTGGAAAATTTCTGCTGATGTGGGAATCATCTCTTGGTTTAGAAAGTTTTATGCTGTGGCCACAAAGGTTGGTGGTGGAAAGAAAAAAGAGGGAGCTAGATTGTGTCTTTAGTATCAAATCCATTCACAAATTTATAAGTTTCAGTTAAATCAATATTATTTTGCTAAGATTCTAAGGATTCTTAACTAAATCTCATCCTTACACAGTTTTGTACATTGTCTCTGCACTCTTTTTTGTCTGGCATATAAATGAAAGCATAAATCTACCTCCTGTGGTGTAAATTATACCTGTCATGAAACACAAGTGAAATGATTATCAAAGGAAAGTCTCTGTCCGTCGTATACCTGTGTTCTCGTCCGGTCGTATTAAGCGTTTCGTGATAGCATTGTTAAATAACCGGGAATAATTAAAAAAAATAATTAAACAAGTCAGCATCTTACCTGTTTTGTTTTGCTGTCAGTGCTGAAAGATAAGAG
Source organism: Chiridota heheva (assembly GCA_020152595.1). Taxonomy (NCBI): domain Eukaryota; kingdom Metazoa; phylum Echinodermata; class Holothuroidea; order Apodida; family Chiridotidae; genus Chiridota; species Chiridota heheva. Next base: position 434,744 of record JAIGNY010002720.1, on the reverse strand, counting down.
GATTTGTATCACAGAATCAATTGTTACCTGTTAAGTGGAACAGAGACAGACAGTGGAGATTATACCAAACTTTTCCGTTGAGGAAGAAATTTTTGATAAATCTCATTGTAAAGTATTTGTAGTTTAAAGCAGTTTTTTTTCAGATCTTTAAATGTATTTTAAGAGGTACAGTGACTTAGTTAGGGAATCATGTTCAAATGTAAAAAGTACTTGTTTCAACTCCTGTCGTGAGTGCTACATTGTTTCTTTAGTAAGACACTTTACTTGCTCCAATCCACTCAGCTGTAACTGTCTGATTGCCAGCACTGGGAGTTGATCTGTGATGGACTGGCATCCTATTGAGGGGGACTTCAACAAGACCTGGATGAACCAGGATTGGGAAAGAATCTCAAAGAGACTGGCAAATTAAATTTCATCCCAAAAATGCCAAGTATTGCATGTTACTACCAAGCATAACCAATGAAAACAAACTATTTTATATGGTCATGTCTTGGAGGAAGTTGACTTTGCTAAATATCTTGGAATTGCTCTGCATAAGTCACTTAACTGGAATGAACATATATACACAATATCACCAAAAAGACTAACCTTACAAGAGTTTTTCTACAATGAATTTTCACTACTGCCTGCAGAGCATGAAGGCTCTATGTTACCTAACATTTGTTCGACCTATGCTAGAGTATTCAAGTGTCATCTGGGACCCTGCAACAAAAATAATTCATCGTTCACTTGGGGGCAGTTAAGAGAAAAGCAGCATGTTTTGTTTTTAATGTTTATTCTCAGCATGTCAGAGTTATCCCAATGCTACACACCCTTAACTGGCCAACACTAGTTTAGTGAAGAGCACATTGCAAAGTTATCATAATGTACAGAATTGTCTTTACTCGCAGAGGTACCTTACCTTTTTCTAGAACCCTCACCTACAAAAGCAGCTTTTTTTCATCAGGCTATGAATTGGTCTAGAGCAGCTCATTGGTACACAGCTCATCCCATATCTCTCTCTGGCCTTAATTTGATTATTTTTACTTGCACCTGTTTAATGTTTGCACCACCTTGTCTCACACCACCCAGGAGCTCTGCGCACAGTACGTTAATACTCCAGTTGAAGGATTGTATTATATCAGAAGAAGAAGAGTCATGTACGCTCGTCCGCTTATGCCAGGAAAAAGCTAAATTCATTTGAGCCATTAGACTCATAGATCTGGTGCTTATTCCCAGTTTTAATAAAGCAATTGGATGGGAGTACATGACTCCCCCTGTACGGAACGCCAGTCCATCGCAGATTAACTCCCCAGCAGTGCTGGTACTCATTTTACAGCTGAGTGGACGGTAGGAAGTAGAATAAATTGTCTTGCTCAAGGACACAATGCAGTGCTCACGATGGGAATCAAACCCAGTACCTTTTGAATACGAGCATGACTCCTTAAACATTGAGCCATTACACCTCTTATATGTCTGGAAAACCAGGATAAAAACCCTGTTACGCCTTCGTGCAAGGCAAGAGTAAGGATTTACATATAACTTGAAATGTATTTATCAGAAATTGAGATTGAGGCTGCGAATGTAAGTTTTCATTTATCGTTTTGAAAATGGCAATATTTTTTTCTCTCTTTGTTTAGTAAACAGTGTTAAATTGTTGAGCCAATTAACAACACCATGAGTAGAAAGGAAAATCCATCTCGAGTTGTTACGTTGGACCTCATGCTGAGGACCTTCATGAACTCAGCTGACTTCACAGAAATGGAGCCGAAGAACTGGGATGCTATCGCAAGGTAATGTTCAGTTTTTTTTTTTGGTTCAGTGTACTTTAAATATCCTTTGGACCATTTTATGCCACACCACTAACACAGCTTCAAAATTCTCTAAGACTTTTAATTCTTCATGAGTTTGAAACCAAGTCTTCATTGAACTTAAATGAAGATTGATCAAGAGTTTATCTTCACTGGAAGCAAGAGCTTCCCAGTGGTCAAATTTTCCACTGTTCTGAGAACAGTGTTGTCGTTTTTAATGCAGGAACAGTGAATTTTTAAACATCACTGTTTCGGTGGAACATTGTTCTTTCACAAGCATGTGGCATCAGTGATCAATAACTTTTTCTGCTCCAAAAAAAAGATTATCATAAAAATAATTTTGTTAAGAAAATGATTTTCCCACTTTGTCTGCAATTGTCAACACAATTATCATGACTACACATACAAGGCTGCTTGCACATATACGACTGTATGCAACTGGATACTACATCATGTAAATATTAATAACCAACATACATTACATATTTGCATATATTATTAACTAATAAAGTATATGTAAATTTGCCTATTTTGAAGAATGGAATTTGTCCTGTTATCTGCAAAAATAGTTGGAACAGTGAAATCTGATTTGGAACAGTTGTATTTGAGAAAGTACTGTTCCATGGATTTGTGCTGAAAAATTTAAATTTTGACCCATGCTTCCATCGTTAAAATTATTGCAATCTGGTGTGCTACATGTAAAAGGAATTTGAGTTTTATACATTTGAAAATTATGATGCCAAAGGTAAGTTGGATTACCTAAATTGAATTTCCTTCTTGAAATTGCTCTGGTAAGTGGAGTAGGAGCAACTTGATTTTTAGTAGTGTGAATAAGGTCAGTGTGATCTAGATTTATAACTTAAAGTATGAAATATTATTTGTGAACATTTTTGTTATTTCTACAGTAGCTGTAAAGAAATGGAACAAAGTCAAATTACTTCCTCTGAGAATAAAGTTTTAAAAACTTTTTTTTTTTTTTTGGGGAGGGGTTTGTGGGAGTGTCGGGTGAGATTAGCTATCCAATAAAGGGGTCCAGAACAGGGTTCTAGCTAGATAAGTTTGAGTGCCGGGCTCCAGTGACAATCCAGGTGACCTACTAGACCTCCCTCTCATGAAGAACCGTTCAAATTTTGTCCACTTCTATTCACAAATTGTCAACGAAAAAGTTGTTTTAATATTTTTTAATATTTTTTTTTTTTTTTTTATCGGAATGCTAAAAAGATTTACAAAATATTTTGTACAAATGTATGTACAATGGATATTCAAAATACAATGGATATTCAACTGTCAAAGTGACCCCCACCTCCCCTCCCCAAAAAAAAAAAAGTACAACATATGCCGGAAACTCTTCTCTCAATTCCCATTGTTATTTATCTTGCCCAAACTTTTTACCGCTTTTATTTTCGTCCTAGTATCATTTGATGAAAGCCATGCGGCACATGTTCTTATGAACTACACAACAACTTTTGTCAATATAAAATCCCCCACAAATCAAAAGAATATCGATCAGTCCGTTATAATGATAAGTGCATATGGGGTTTATAACAAATGTGATTGGTTACTTACATTTGGACCGGTCTATAAGCACGCCTTGGGCTCTTGGGGGTGTAATATTTACTTTGTTAAAGTTTGTTTGTATGGTAAGTGATGGACTTGGCAAGCTGCCAGCAGTGATTCACAAGGATTAAAATGTACACCTGAACTGTGTGGGTGTACGTATGTTTATGCAAAGAGCTTCATGTATGGGTGATTTTATGATAATATGTACATTCAATTGCGTTAAATTCCTATAGTTCAGTTGTTTTTAACGGAATTTAATGAGCATAATGTATGTTATGTTATGTAAGTAAATCAGCAGATGACATAAGTAGAGTGAGATTAAAAGGAGATCTATTTAAACACCTAATTAATTAACCGAATTGAACTTTTGAGTGCTGGGCGGAAGAGTGAATCTTAGAGCCGAGTGCTGGGTGGGAATTGTGAGTCCTGGGCGAGCCCGCGCCGCCCACCGTAGCTAGAACCCTGGTCCAGAATTATTTAAAGACGGACATTTGATTTTGATGAATCCTTTTCATCAACCTGCTAAATAGCAAATTTCTTCTGCTTTTTTATTTAAATTAAAATGTAGACTAATTCCAGGTGTTACGGCCCAGGAGTGCTCTCAACGATTTGAAGAGCTTAAAAATTCATCCAGAAGTAAGTTGTTCAAAGGGAATGTTTCATCTCTGGCAGCACATGGTAGGGCAGCACCATGTGGCACCAGCAACGATACCGGAATGTTGTCACGTAGACAGGCTGAACCTGATATTAGTGCCAAAAAACATGAGTTAGCTCTTGGGAAAGAGTTCACTTTAAGTAAGTACAGTACAGTATTTTCAAATGAAGAAAAAACTTTTTTGTTAATATGTTTTTTTAGGAGAGGTGATTGCCATCTTTTTTTTTTTTTTTTGTAGACGACAAGTCACCAAACTGTTTTCTGTGTCTTTAATAGTCTCTATCAAATAAATAAAAATCACGGGAATATTTTTAAAATCGGAATTTGTAGCATTTTGTTTGCATACCTGTTGTGTATATCACATAAATTGCTGATTATATACGTACAGGTTGCTACTATTGTTATGCACTAGTAATACAGTTATCTAGGAAAACATGAAAAATGGAGTTTGGATGGTAGTTAAATGGACGTTGTTAATCTAAATAATTATTTAGGCATGGCATTTACACCTAAAGGAGTATGGTATTCCGCACAAAATAATATAAGTTCTTCTGCGAGCAAAGTAATCGTCAGCCTGAAGAGTGTTCTGAATAATTTAACTGGTTTACCTGTTAGTAACGTTTTACATATATTTGACTCAAAAATACTTCCAATTTTAACATACTGTATGGAGCAGAAGTATGGGGTATTGCACCTCGAGATAGCGTTACCATGGTTTAGAATTGTTTTCACATATATTTTTTAGGTCTTCCTTTTAAAGCTACCAATATTCTTGCTCCCGGTGAGCTTGGTTGACCCTTCTTCAAATATTTTACATATTTAAAACAAGGGTCTTATTGGTTAAAAATTTCAATGCATGACTGCAAGAGAATACTAAATTAAGTTTTTGTGAACAAATTTCTTTTGCTGATCAAATTATCAGTCATTGGGTTTAGATACCAAGAAACTACTTTGTAATATGGGTTTTGGGTACGTATGGTTTAATAAGGGTGTAGCTGATGTTAAAGTATTTATGAATATTTTTAAACTTAGACTTCAAGATGTTGATAAACAAAATTGGTTAAGTTCTGTTAAGATTTTGATTACTTGCATTGTTATAAATTATTCAAAAAGGATAAATTTGTTGAGCCATATGTAATTCACCTTTGTTATTTTAATCAACGGAAATTTCTGGCTAAATTTTGGTGTGGTTATATTGATATAAATATAAACAAGGGGCATACCAGTAAAATTGATAACGCTTAAAGGGTATGTAAATATTGTAATAGTAACTGCATTGATGATGAGTTTCATTTCCTTTTAGTTTGTCCATATCACACAGACTTACGAGCTAAGTACATTCCGCACTATTATACTTCTCATCCTAATTTGCATAAATTGTGTTCCCTTGTAAATAGCAATTCCAAAAGAGTTTGCCAGTCGCTTTCTAATTTCATCAGGCATGCACTGAATTCCCATCATGTTTGAAAACTTTTGTTGTTACCAAGATTATATATATTGTCTCTTTGTATTTGAGTTCTTGCTTCCTCAAGCCATTATCTTGTTTTATATATTTTTTGTCATTGTATAGATTGTAATGTAAAACAGGGCCAATGGCCTGTAACGAAATAAATGTTCATGTTCAGTAATACAGTATGATGCTAAGGTATCACAGCGACATGTTTATCTTTTATTTCTGGACCTTAGATGTTTGCTTATTTCTTTTTTTTCAATTTTGTATTCAACAGGTCAAGAAAGTATCAAAACAATGAGTGATGGAGAAAAAAGTGAAACAAAGGTTGGCAACTTTTTCCTTTCTCTCTCCATCTTTCTTCACAACATCCAAATCCATCATATCCTACAACCCACAACCCCTCCCCTAATGAAGAATTCTATATCACCCTGCCTCAGAATAGGCCACACCCATTTCTCTCACTCCCACATCCTTAACGCCCCCCCCCTGCCACTCTGCAATAACTTCCAAAGGCCTCTTACAGTCCAAACACATCCTCATAGATTGCCTGCTCCTCACACTCCCCAGAGTTTCCCTCAACCCCTTTAATTCCATTGCTGAATCTCTTCCACAAAAACTCCCCCCAAAATATCCTTGTTTTCTACATCACTCCAACTACACTATAACTATATCTAAACCTCTTCTTCTGTACCTAAATCCTATGCTCGGTACTATCTTCTCAACTAGCTGTTTTCACCTCTGAGGCTCTGACATCACTTGATCTCTCTGGCACAGTTTGGCCATAGCTGTCGTGTGCTGTTAAACCTCATCAAGGTTGGAATGGGGTGGGGAATGGGAATGTTTTGTCAATTTTGCCTAAAAATAGACATAATGCAATGGCCATATGGTGTGAGGCAACAACATCACCCCCTTCCCCCCCCCCCTCCCCCTCCCACCGCATATATATTATTTAAATGAGGTCCTGGAGATCAAAGTCTTGTCTAAAAGAATATTTTGTAACCATACTATCATAATGAGTATCAAAGAGGAAAGGAAGTCCATTGTTATTTAACTTGGCATAAGTTACACAACTACCCACATTAATAGAGACTTACGTGCCATATGAGCATTGGGAAGTGGTTGATAAAATAATAGCTTTGGAATTTATAGAACAATCTAACATTTGTTAAAATGGCTTGTAATGAATTTTGTGATCCTACCCGCAAAACTAAGACGAATATCCATCATGTCATTACTTGGACCTGGAGACCTAAAATAGAATTAAGGTCTTTTTCCAATTTTGGTATATGAGAGTGTGTGGGGGAGGGGGGTACAAAACATTATTTATTATGTAAACCTTTTTCATTTTCAAAACATATTTCATAGTGGTCAACATGTCCTCTATTTCAAAATTATGTGTTTTTACAACAATAAAAATGTTTGCCATATTTGATTAGAATAAGTTGGCGTTGACTCTAATTTCAATCCTTTTTGTGGCCCACTATTGCATTGATACATTTTACTATGAAAGGACAGTGAATCTTTTCTTGAAAGAGTATTTTATAACCATTAAAAAGTAAGCAACAAACAGCTTATATTTTCAAAATGGAATTCTCTTGTCAAAATGGACTGGAATAAAGGTTTCACATTGCCATTGTACTCATTTTTCGGTAGTTAAAACACTCTGTACCAAAATAGCTAACAAAATTTTGGTTTGCTTTTCTGGTACAGAGTGTTTAGCTCCAAAAATAGAGCATAATGGTAATGAGAAGGCTTTTTTCCAGTCCTTTTTGACAATAGAAATCTGTTTTGAAAATAGAAGCTGTTAACACTTCAGTTAAAGATACATGCAAAATGTTTTCCAAATATGAAACATAAATCCCTCTTGTATTACTAGAAAATGTTTTAAAGATGTATGCTAGTGAATGTTTGTGATATTTTCAATCACGTCTGCTTACACATTTAACAGTGCACTAAGTGCCAAAACAATTATAATATGAGAGTGATATACTTTCTTTCGTCATTGGACATCCCACTCACCAGCATATACAAGCTACTCGCCGACGGGACGAGTCCCCATTCCGACGGGACAAGTCCCCACTACGACGGGACTAGTCCCCATTCCGACGGGACAAGTCCCCATTCCGATGGGACAGGTCCCCATTCAGACGGGTCAAGTACCCATTCCGACGGTACAAGTCCTCATCCCGATCCCATTCTGATCCCCATTCCGGGACAGGTCCCCATCCCCATCAGACTGGGGTCCCCATCAAGTCCCCATTCCGACGGTACAAGTCCTCATCCCGACGGGACAGGTCCCATTCTGACGGGACAGGTCCCCATTCCGACGGGACAGGTCCCCATTCCGACGGGACAGGTCCCCATTCAGACTGGACAGGTCCCCATTCCGACGGGACAGGTCCCCATTCCGACGGGACAGGTCCTTATTCCGACAGGACAGGTCCCCATTCCGACAGGACAAGTCCCCATTCCGACAAGTCAAGTCCCCATTCCGACGGTTCAAGTCCCCATTCCGATGGGCCAAGTCCCCATTCCGACGGGCCAAGTCCCCATTCCAAAGGGCCAAGTCCCCATTCCAAAGGACCAAGTCCCCATTCCAAAGGGCCAAGCCCCCATTCCAAAGGGCCAAGTCCCCATTCCAAAGGGCCAAGTCCCCATTCCAAAGGGCCAAGTCCCCATCCTGACCCACCAATATTTATCGTTTTTTAATACATTTAAAAAAATATTTTTGATTATCCAAGCGATATCATGTTTTTTTACAAGGAGCTTGTTTGTGTCAGGGGGAGGGAAAAACAAGGGTCACCAGTTACTAAGACTTCCCACTTTTTTGACACTGGCTACACCACTGCTTGTCAGTGGGGTGAATTAGACATTTCATTAACTTTAAGCAGTGTCATATGTTTTCAGCGACCTTACTGTGTGAGGTGGTAAATTCCTTTTTGTGTGTTTTGCCATGAAAAAATTAAAACAGTGTAATTTCCATATGGGTTATTCCATGTCAAATCACCTAATGGAACATACACTACCATCTTAAAAATTGTTCAAAATTGGTTTATGCAATTGTTGTCACCATAAAAAGCTAAAATTCAAGTACAGTGGCCTAGGCCTGACCCTTTTTTAATATGATTTTTGGCAATATTCAACTTTCGATCTGTAGGCCTGATTTTGCTAAAAATTGAAATTTGGCTTTTTTTGGTGATTACATACACATACAATTTTGAATGGTGGTGTATTTGTCATCATTTTGTGGGTGATTTGCCATGGAATGGCCCATTTTTAAGGTAAATGATAGGGTGTTGTAAAAATCATCAATTTTTTACAAACTTTGGCTAGCTAGGTTAGCCTTTTGTGATATCAAAATTTGGTTAAGAAAATCGAAGATGTCATAGTGTCTTAGCTTGCCTTTTTACCTTTATATTTTATATTAGAAGGTTTTTAATCTGATACTTTGTTTTCCTTCACAGAAGGAAGAAAACACATTGAGGTCAGCCAGCCGTAAACAACTGGTGCACAGGTAAATTGATATTCTTTTAGGAGCCAATAGTGTATTGCCTTCATTGGATTAAAGATAAATGGACTTCTTTTAAAAACATTAGCTGAATTGCTTTTAAATTCATTACAAACCTAGAATTTAGCACAAAAAAAATTGATCAAAATTGGTTAGGAATTGACCATTTTACAGTATTTTGAAATCTCAGGCATCCATTTGCAAATTTTCATGATAAACATTTTCATTAGCTTTAAGCAGATTGTTTTCTTCAGAACCAATCCTCAACAATTCCTGTCGCCATGGTTGCCATGGCGATGAAAACATCTTGGCGATTGAAAAATTATTATTTCATTCGCCAGAGAAACAACACTTTATGTCTCACCTGGTGACCAAAATAAAAATTTCTTTGAGTAAGAAATGTACTGAAAATATTTTGGTAGCATGAAATACCTTTATTCTTTACTGCCCCAAATTCCAAATTTTTACGCCGTAACTTTGTCCCTGCGATAAGATATCACTGCGTAACAGTATACATACAGACGTACGTAGTCCCGTTAGCGCACGTAATACATGCAGAGAAGCATGCCTGAAAAATTATGATCATTTTTCCTAATGGAAAATGATCATATTGTTTGCTTTGTCGATCAGTCTTTACTTTCGATAATTGTTTTGTGCATTTTTGATATTTAAACAATTGTCATTAAAAGTATGAAGTTAAATTATTTCTGCAGGAAAACCGTTGGAGGGAAGAAGCACTTTTTTCATTCAAAATAATAATTTGAAATGGGTTTTTGTGCTGGAGAGTAACTTTTCGGAAATAAGGAAATATGGTCGGCAGTTTTTTTCTGATTTGACGACCACAAAGCAAACACAGTTGTCGATGGTTGTTCACAACTAGAGCTGTGACCGTTTAGCGTGTACTCGCTACACGCTCGCAAATCTTGTAAACGTTTACTAAATACTTCATTGCGAGTAATCGTTTTTCATACATTATAGGCCTAGTGTCTTGCCCTTGAAAATCAATATTCATGATTCAAATCACACACACATTCGGCTGACAAAATTCCAATCAATGATTTTTTACAAACTCTAAACACGATTAGCATAATCTTTTTTAAATGTGCGAATCACAAATGCGCAGTAATCACCAATGAATGGGGATATTATGCACTTTGATTTCGCCGAAATCTGAGTAATCTAACTTGTAAAATGCACCGCGAATGTGCAGCAGTAAATAGTGAAACTAACAATAGGCCTAACGTTAGGCCATAAGGCTTTAAATCCCACGCAATCAAGGCCCGTTTCATCGACCAAAATACACTTGAATCGTGACAATCAGTACATTTACATGTAAATATTACCTGATGAGTCAAATAAATTTTGCAAGAAAGAAAAAATATTGCATAATAAATAAACAGAAAAAGGTTTTTAAAAAGCTGAAATTCTGCATGCTTCGCAAAGATGGCGGCCATTTTTTCGAGAGCACTGATATTTCAGAACTTCCTGGTGGTGGCGTAGTTTTGAAATGTTTTACGGCGAGGTTTATCATAGGCCTCAATATGCAAGATTTTCACAGAACTTTGAAAGCCGTAGCGAATAGGACAAACAAGTTACGCGATGTTGAGTTTAAATGACATTGAAAGGAAGTTATCTGTTCTATCTAAACTGAATTTTTATGCATATTTTCCATAAAAATGATGATTTATACTGTAAAAGTAAACTTTTTACGATTTGGAAAGCAAAACTCAGCGTCTATTTGGGCAATGCAGTCAGTACTTTTGCCATACTAGTTGTGCAATTTTTTTTACTTCGCCTCGTAGTTTTGGAACAATTTTGGTGTATTTCCAAAAATTACGGTACTAAACTCGTGTACACGATACACGCTCGCTTTTTTTGGCGTGTACACGTTTACTAAAATCCCTAAACGTTCACAGCTCTATTCACAACACATGTAAGGACTGAATCTTAAAGCTATATGGAAAGGTAGAGATGTTATATTCACCAGAAAAAGCTTTAAATTCTTAACAGAATGGTCCTTAAATTACATCAAAAGCACATTTGGTTTCCAAGTTAAAACAGCCCAAAGTGTAATTATGATGGAGATTCAAAGCTTCTTGATTATGTTATATTCAGCTGCTTCAATTCAAATAGCGTTGGCAGAGGTGTTGGGCTGATGACATCATTTCCTGCATGTATTAAAATCAAAATGGCAGCTCCTATACTTACTCATGCCCAGGGGCATAGGCCACCAACAAATCTCTATAGCCCATCTGCTCAATGTCGTTTCAGATGTGTCCAGACTTCTCTGTATCCTCCAGGAGGTCACGTTGCCAGGAGTTTCTTAAGCGGCATTTAAAAACAATAAGTTAGAAATAGTCCCATGGATTTTCATTTTTTCATTATATGCTAGAGAAAATTTGTAGAAACAAAGTGTTGAAAAAACCATGTTAATATCTTATACCATTTAGAAGTTAAAATTATTTAAAGAGTAGAAAAATGTTCTTAAAAATGCCTCGTACAGTATGTCCTTCAGATTGGTGCTGTCATCAAGGCAATTCCAGCACAGATGTTATGTATTTGTTATAAATTTAATCACACTTGTTTTACATTATCAAACTGCATTTTTGGTTCATTATAAAAAAAATGGGGATTATAAAATTTACAAGAAAACATTTTGTTTTTTCTTGGTGTACATCACATTTTTAATTGCAAAAAAATCCAAATCATTTTTAAAGAAATAAGAAAGAAGTTTTGTTGAAATTGTCTCTATGACATCACAGATGTTGCCAATCAGTCACTTTGTCCAAATTAAAAAAACTTTAAAAAATTTGTAAATTCTAAATGGAATAAGATGTTAACATAGTTCTTTCACCACTTTGTTTCAAAGAAATTTCTCTATCATATGTGAAAAAATGAAAATCCATGGGAATATTCCTTTAACATAAAAAATTCATAGACTTTCTTGTTCTGATGTCACAAATTAAAGAAATTGTGTAACTCTTTACAATATTGCCTTAAAATTCAAAAATATGTTGTAAAATGGTCAATTTTTAACTGTTTGGGTGAAACTTTAATGGATTATTGCATATTGTCTGCCAATTACAGCCTAAGATATTTAGATGTTGGGGTATGTGACGTATAAGTGTTGCTCCCAGTTTTAATGTTATGACTTTATCAATGGACACTATGCTCACTTGTATTGGAATTTGCTGTGAATGATAGTCAAAAAACATTTTTCTTTTTTCTTTGATATTATAGCTCCAATATGGTTATTCATGTATGTGATGAAGCCAAAAATGGTAAGTTTATTGATATTTTAACTTAGTAGTACTTTATTGTTAAGCATTTCTTATTGTAAGTTTTCCCTTGTGCAGTTGATAACTTTATATATCCTTTAGTACAGTCAACCATCCTTGCTTTATCCACCACCTCTAGGCCTTTTCATACTGCCTATTTTTGACACCTAGAAGATTTAGTAGTTTTACTCGTATGCGAAGGGTACTGGGTTCAATCCCCTCCGCGAACACTGCATTGTGTCCTTTAGCAAGACACTTTACTCAACTTGTTCTAGTCTACTCAGTTGTTAAAAAATGAGTACAAGCATTGCTGTGGAGTTAACTTACGATGGAATGGCGTCCTGTTCAGGGGAAATCGTGTGCTCTTATCTGCTTACACCAAGGAAATGGGTGATAATCACAGGCTCGGATGGATTTATTTAACGTAAAGCTTTTGACTCATGTCAAAGCTTGTATGGGTCACTACTGTATGTAAAATTTCAACATGGTTCGGTCCCACTCTGCTTTTACACTGCTCAACGATAAACACAAGTCATTTCTCCGACTTATGTATTTGGTTGATCATGTCGGAATTCTGAACATAAGGTGAAGAAGTAAATGTAATCATTTTAGATTATCAATGTGAGAGTTATAGCTGGAACAAATGGCAAACTTGAGCAGAACCGGTGTCGGTATTGCCCGAGACAAAAACTCCCAAGAAAGAAGTGTGACCCTTAAGATTAGTACATGTAGATGTGAAACCATTTAGTGTGGGAGACTTAGTAAAACTATTGCTATGATACACAGGTTTCTTTAGTTAGAATTTACTGTAGATTTGTTGCATGCTTCAGTTAATGCTCATGTGGCACATGGTAACAGTTTGAAGTTGGCCAAAGAGTTCTCACGGAATGATATTTGAGGTTTTAGCTTTTTGCAAAGAGTTGTTAATGAGTGGAATATTTTGTCTGTCTGAGTGGTTGGTTAGCTCCACTTATGTTCTCAATGTCAAAGTCAACATTGAAAAGTTCTTTACTAGCTCTAACTGTCTTTGATATTGTGTATTTTTCTTGTGTGGTGTTAGTTTAGGCTTTTTTTTTTTTTTATGGGGTACTAATCCTTCTTAGCCTGTCATCCATTTTATGTTAGGTTCTCTTACGTTATTTGATATACTTGACTAAACTGCATTTCTTGCTTATTCATTTCAGTGAAAAAAGACTTCACTTGTCCCAGAGACCTGCTCATTCAGGAGATGCGGTACTTTGCGGAGTATCTTTCAAACGATGCACAAAGATGGGAAGAGGTGGATATTTCAGTTCATTGTGATGTGCAAATTTTTGATTGGCTGATGAAATTTGTTAAGCGGGATTTACCAGAGTATAAGCATGCTCCTGTTCCCTCACTAGGTGTGTATACCAGATACTTCAGCTATCGTTGTTGGAGGTATTGTTAAAGGAATGTTGCTGTGATTATGTGAATTTATTTGAAAGAGGACAGTTAATGAACGATATTTGTAAAAAAAAACATCTTGATATCTTATTACATTCAGGAAAAAGATTCCTTCAGTTGGTTGAAAAGTGACTGGTACAGTAAGTCCAAGTCTAGATTTTCATTGGAAGATCTGATCGACTCATACGGATCATCATAGCTGCACCTCCAAGACATTTTTCATGCATTTCTTTAAAGATTAATTACCTCTTTAAGTTATATAAGAAATATTTTTGTTTGATTATTGAGATACTGTAACATGAAGTTTACATGCTTTGCCCATCTGTTCATGTACTTAATGATCTTAAAGAGAAAGTGAAAAATTATTTTTTTAGAAATACATGAAATAAATTGTCTTGGAAGTGCAACTATGACATCACACTCTATACTGCACTAGTCACTTTTCAAGACCCTGGTAAAATCCTTTAAATTCAAGAATTTGTAAAAGGAGTGAAATATCAACATGCTTTTATTTCTACTTTAATAGTCCTCTTTTATTTAAATGCACATGAATATTCACAGGAATATTCCATGGGTATATGTAGTGCAAAAGGATCAGATAGGAAAGTTATGCTACAATTCTCATATTGCATTTAACATTTTCAGAACTGTTTTTGATGAAACTCAGAATTATCATTCATGACAGGATGGTATGCTGTTATAGCATATTATTATCATTATTATTGTTGTTGTTGTTGCTGCTGCTGCTGCTGCTGCTGTTGGTGTTGTTGTTATCATCTGTGATTTATTTATCACCAGGTATTGTATTGTGCCCTCTTGGAGTGATTTACTTGCTAGTCTATTGTGTTCTAGTGTTACCATGAAAAGCTATTAAAAGTAGCCAAGATACATTGCATTATCTCTATGTGGTTAATTACAGTCCACTGATGATTGTGAGTAACTTTTCAATCATATGGTGGGTGACATAGTAAGTCTCTTTGTTACTACCTCCATGTATCTTAAACATCAGTTGAAACCATGAGTTAGGCTTAATGGAGCACTAGACCGAAAAGTGAGGGCGTATTTTTAGGGGTCCCCCAGAAATCAAATTCATTTTAAGCATGCAGCGGTATAGCAAGTTTGTGGTTAACATGAATATTCAAGTAATCTTTGCCCTCACTACGTCTGTGGACAATGGAAGCATTAAGTTTAACGATCTATCATAGATGTTGTATTTGTGAAAATTGCAAAAACAGGCACCCTCACTTTTTGGTTTAGTGTTTCTTTAATACCTGTTTTATTATATTATACCAAAATATATTAAAGGAACTATGTCTGTCAAATATGAATGATCTGCTTTCTAATACGAATAATCTGCCTTCAAATATGAACAATTTGCCCTCAAATATGAACAGTTTGCCCTCAAATGTGAACAATCTGCCTTCAAATATGAATGATTTGCTGTCAAATATGAATAATCTGCCTTCATATATTAATAATCTGCTGTCAAATATGAATGATCTGCCATAAAATATGAATGATCTGCATGCACATATGAATGACATGCCTTCATATATGAACGATCTGCATTCAAATATGAATGATCTGCCTTCATATATAAATGATCTGCTGTCAAATATGAATGATCTGCCATCAAATATGAATGATCTACATTCAAATATGAATGATATGCCATCAAATATGAATGATCTGCATGCAAATATGAATGACATGCCTTCATATATGAATGATCTGCATTCAAATATGAATGATCTGCCTTCATATATAAATGATCTGCTGTCAAATATGAATGATCTGCCTTCAAATATGAATGATCTACATTCAAATATGAATGATCTGCCATCAAATATGAATGATCTGCTGTCAAATGTGAATAATCTGCCTTCAAATATGAATGATCTACATTCAAATATAAATAATCTACCTAAATTTTTGTATTAACAGAGGCTGGCAATGTTATCTCAATACTGATATCATCAGACTTTTTGAAGATGAATTCTTTGGTAAGTATGGATCTGGAATATTTCCAGCACTGATTACTGCACAATATTTTGAAAGAATTGAAATGGAATTTTTAATTTGCCAAACTGTGTGTTGCACTGCTAGTGAATATAGAAAAGTAAATCTGAAAACAATCAAAAAGTGTATGTATATGTTAAATGCAGAATACAAAGTCATATGCTCAAATAAAAATATCAATCATATCAATCAGTTTGCCAAAATTTGTGCTTTACTTGTTTGCCAACGTTCATGCTGTCCAGTCTTTATTTGAATCGCCATTTCATCCAATGAGCTGCTTTTACCTTTGTTTTAAGGTTTCCAGAATCTCTGTAGAGTACAACCAGTTTTAAGAACCATATCAAAAAAGATAGAAATAGACAAGTTCCTAAAGTTGTTGGACAATTTTTTGTTGTCACAAATGTCTTTAATGTTTTTGAAAGTACATGCCGAAAAGTTTCTCTTTAAGCCCACCCGTACCTGTACATGACACTTTAGTTAATCCTGAAAACTCAGGTATGACAATTACCAACCCGACTTCCTGTTCAGTGTATTGTATTTCCACTCCAAACAATGATTGTTTATCTTCCATTCCCATGCACACTACAGCTGATTAACCCAAGGTCATTTGTGTGTTTAAGATAACAGAAAGCCAGTGCTGAGTAATCAGGGCCCTTTTGGGGATTGAAATCACTCATCCGTGTTAGGTATCTTGGTGGGAGAAATTTGTTTGCAAATGTGATAAAAATAGCTGCGTATCAAATGCCTGAGGTGATGTGTGGATTAACTGTGAATGATTGTTGGACCATTTCTCCTGAGGAAAAATATTGCTTCATGTTTTGATTTCTGGAGCCTTGTTTTCTCTCCTGAACACCTGAGTTTTGTTTCTGTTTTCAGTGTGCCTATTTCGATATCAGTGTATTCATTATGGACTACAAAATGTTATGCTTTTTGATAAGATTTTTAAGATAATGCTAAATTTCTCCACTTCATTAAAATTTACTTTTGTCTAACAAGCATTCATTAAATGAAAGACATTGTACTTTTTAGTAATGTGGATAGTTTTGCCAATAGAACATGCAAATTAGCTCACTGAATATGCAAGACCAGTAGTCAGATATAGCTATATTTTTGCTTTTGTACATTCTTATAAAATCTGCCATTTAATTTTATTTCATAAATTATTTCCAATGATAATACCACTTTCAATTTTGTGTAGTGGATGGATGGAATTATGTAAATTTGTTTGAAATTTCACCTTTTGACATTTACCATGACATTTGCCATGACCGTTACCATGACCTTTCATTATCAATTTTCACAGGACAGAGGTATTACATGTACCCCTACAGAATGTAAAATGTGAAAAAATAAATGGTATGACAATTAAAAACTTGTTTACTATCACTTTTACTGTGGAAAGAATGGATGGCTAGGATTTGTAGGAATATTCCTGTGGTTTTTTGTAAAATTTTGTTTGAAAGAGCATACTTCTAGAGCCAATTTGGTACAAAATCAGGTTGATGTCATATTCCGTTCAGGAAATTTGGATTTTTAAAGATTTCCCAATTGCATTTTAAAGTTTTTGTACAGTATGATGAATTTGTGTTTAATGATGTCATATATACAATTTCATTGCAAATGTTTATGTATTTCTTTAAATGTTAATTGGTTGTTTCTGTATGATTAGAATTTTTTTTCCAAAAGTAAGTGAAGTAGGGTATATTTGGCTATGTATACTAATACCCAACTTTCTTCAATTTATGTTTCTAGCAAGTTTTACTAATAAAAAAGGATGATAGATTTTAATGAAATACATAAACTTTGTGGAGAATGTGTTACTGTGATGTCATTCTGAACCTTTTCCAAATCGTTTATTGACATTTTTTGTGAACCCTAAAATTTGAATATCTACTGGTAGGAATATTACAGCAACATGATTTTTGTACTAAATTGTTCCTAAAGTTTTTCTCTCTAATAAAAGGTTACGAAAAAACATGGGAATATTCCTTTAAAAACATGGGAATATTTCTTTAAAAACATGGGAATGTTCCTTTAAAAACATGGGGATATTTCTTTCAAAACTTGGAAATATTCCTTTCAAAACATGGAAATATTTCTTTAAGGGTTTCCCAATTCTGTCCATATTGATTAAATTTCTATGGACATGTAACAATTTCTGTATTCGAGTATAAATTGGGATGACATCATAATAACGTGCGTAAATCTGAACAACCAGTTTGTCGGTGAAAACAAGGCAGTTTACCATTACAGCCAGTGTAAAATCTGTCACCTTTAGTGGCCTAAATCTCTATGTTTGCCTGGATATTTTTGCAGGAAATTGTTGCAGATTTGGAGGGAATATTATAGAAAAGATCATTTCGAAGTTTGAAATATATGCATCGTGCATACGTAGGCTAAAGCATCTACATTATGTTCACTTGTGCACAAATCGTAGCATGTTTTAACTGACAAAGAGTCCCGGATGTTCAAAATTCCCAGATGACCAAATACTCAAATTGTTTGAACAGAGAATAAAAATCTGCATTAAGTCTAAACCTCACAATGCATTTTGTGTTTTAAGCCTGACAAAATCTAAAATCTATCAGGGTCGATATTGCTCACAACAGAAACCACAATCCAGTACAAGCAATTAGCAATTACACCAGAAATTTCTAAACATTTCACCTCACTTTCCACAGTCATAATCTGACATTGATATTAGACTAATTTCACTGCAGCTGCACTGACTTTCACACTCAACATAAGGACAAAAGTATTCCCATGTGGCTAAATGTGTCTGGCTTGAAGTAATATTTACAAATAGGATGGTATTTAATAGTGAAGGTTTTGTTTGTTTATAGATGAGTGATTTTAAGTGATGTTTTTTGTTCAACCTTGTGGGCTTTGAGGTTTTTGGACTAAAAATCCATTGCTACAGATTTTCATCATGGAGCAGATTTTGAATTTGTGATGTATTACTAGGCGGCAGCTCAAAATCTTTATGTAATTGTAAAATTTTCTTTCCTACATTTTAGTCTTTGAAAATGATGGGAAAGTCTATCCCTACCAGATTATCATTGGGGGGCATGGCAACCAGAATCTGCTGCTCTACTTCAAAAAATTGTGATAGACATTTATAAAACAAAGGATGTGCAAAAGAAATTACCAAGGTCCCTCTGTAATAGTACATCACAAAATGTGCATAAGACATGCATATTTGTGCCTGAGATTCATATACAGTGTGAACTTTTGATCAATCAATCAATCTTTGTTATTTATATAGCGCCAAAAATCAGTAAATTGCACTAAAGCACAAACAGGCACAAGAAATTAACGTTCGTGGCGAGTCCAAAATGATGATGACGTCAATTTTTAACCGATTTTGATTAAAGATTTTATTACTATGATGGGGTGTTTAAAGCAAGTTAGCTAGTTTTCTCCTCTACACGTCGATTAACCTTTAAGGACCTTTTATTACTAATGTAGGTTGAGGATTGCATCCAATTTTGCCATGAACACATGTCAGCCATCATCTCCACACCTTGCAACATGAACTGTATCAATGACAGACTGTGCACTCGGTAAGTAGAGAGCGGCGATTCTTAATAGCGTCTCGCGGGTGGAATCTGGCCTGCCAGACAATCCACTTTGGCCCACGAACAATAGTCATAGCGGGAAAAAATCTGAATGAGATCGGTAAAAATCTTAAAATACTTGTTTATTTGGGGTTTTTCCTAGGCAGATCTGCACACTATGACATCGCAGCTTGTCAAGTAAAATGTTATCTTTAGTTCCGTTATAAAATGGGCAGACTCGCGGCTTGTCAAATAAAGGCTGATAAGAGAACCCTCGACATCTGTCGTACATCCTTCTATTCGCACACGCTTTCAGCTTGTTTGTATTCAGAATTTTTTTAAGGGTTTTGTTTGTCACGTGACGCTGGTTTTGTTATGCGATTGGCCCACGGCTAAGGTTGTTGTGAAATGATGGCCCTTGGAAAAAATTGATTAGAACCCTTGGTATAGAGCATTTGCACAGACAGTGTATGATGGCACATTTCATGGGATATTGCTCTTCTGTGTATATACCTTCAAGTGTATTCCAAGTAAAACAGCTCATAGGGAACTATATCTGACTTTTCAGTTCAAAGTATTACTATGAAACGTACACATTTTAAATAAAATTTACTGCAGTTGTGATTTTAAACCCCAAAAGATTGAACATAAGTGTTCAAAATATACTTAGATCTGATAGTCCAGGGTTAGGCTTTTGGTGTTTTGGCTACTAAAGCCGATTCTGAAATTCATAAAATCCAATTAATGTTGACTCTTAGGGCTAAAAATCAATAAGTGTAAATTTGTATAAATGGTTTTCACTTTAGTTTTAAGTATGCAATACTGCCATCATTATCAAAAATTGATTAGTACTTTAAAACCTGACCTGAGTTACCAAACATAAGCAAACACACAAGTATGTTACGATCTTGCACCAATCAGATAATTCATACTGAAATATGTTATGCATATGTAGTTCAATACTTGCATGCATGAGCAGTGTAATTGTTGACTTGAGTCACTGACTTGGACCGGAGTCAAATTTTTTGACTCGGTTCCAAGCCTTGCAAGCAATGACTTATGACTTGACTTGTTAGAAAATGACTTGTGACTTGACTTGAATTGCAAGCAAATGATTTGTGATTTGACTTGAAGTTTTGTGCCTGTGACTTAATTTGACTTACCAGAAAATGACTGTGACTTGATTTGGCTTGCCAACAAGTGACCTGATTGGACAAATAAAAAAAAAAATCACTCGCAAATCATTGGCAAGTAAATTTGATGAAAGCAACATTTGCACTCACCAAGTATTTCAACTCCTCGCCAATACTTTTAATTGAAATTTGAACATTTTTGTGTAACTAGTATGCCTCTGCATTGCCTTTTCCTGAGTCTAAATTTATGACCATACGTATGTAAAAACATAGCAAGACATCTCACATGCATGATAAAACAAAGAAGGTACTAGAATTGGTTTTAAAACAAATAAAATCAACATGCACATACTTACTTTGGATTGTTTGGAACAATTTATTATGAATACCAAAACAAAATTTTCACTTGCCATGGCTTAATGAATTTGATATTTCTACTCGCCTTAATGTTTTTTGCTTGTGTATAGCGAGCAGGCGAGTGGTTTTTCCAACACGTGACTTGTGACTTGACCTGAACAAATATGACTAGCTTAAAATGCTGGTACACAATTAAGTAAACAAAAATTAAGGTGTTTAGAAAAATATATTCAGCTAGAGCTTTGACATGATTTTACTGTTATAGAAGTATTGTAATGATGTAGCATCACTTCATGATTATCATGCAATGCTATGCATCATTTTTGGAACTTTTTATTTATTCAGCTTATTCTTATTGGAGTCGGGTAGCTTAGTTGGCAAAGCGCACAACTGAGATCCCCGGTCAGGTCTAACCCGTTTTTCCACAGCTATGCAGACAGATCCGCCGATCATCAAAGCGGAAGTATGTCGTTTGTAGCTCTTGCTCCCCCTTTCAGCTTTGAGAGAAGTGGCAATGGTTGAATGGCGCTCACCCGATGGTAGGACAGGTACACCCTACCTTGTTCTCTGAACACTATTCAAGAAGAGAAGCAAGAAAATGCGGTGTTCATTTATTTCCCTGAGCTAATGGATGGATGATGTGCCATTTGGGCAGCTCTCTCCTATTCTAAAGCTCGATGTTTGTAAAGCGCTCTTGAATATACTTGTATTAAAAAGGCGCTATATAAAATAATTACTATACTATATTATCTACAATCCTGTACAAAAGCATTTTACCATTTTTCTTAACCCCTTCCACACCATTTCGATGTTAGAAGTTGCAAGTCTTCCAGGGTGAAAGGAAAAAACGACCAAGATTTTTGTCCCTGATTGTAGGTCAGTTGTGCCTGATGGGCTAGCAGCTTGCAACTGTAATATTACGTTCTGATTCATGAACGCATTTACTGTCCAGGGTGAACAAATTAATATTGATAGTGCAGATCATTCTTCTTAGTAACATCCTACATTATTTCCCCTGCGTAGTGTTTTACTCAAATGATGATCTAATGCTCAGAAATAAAATTATCCAATAGTTTCAAAGACCCATAACACAAATTTTGATAGAGCATAAGTTTTTGTGTCTTGATATTTCTTATACCTTCCTTCCATTTTTTCTATTCGTTTCATAGGATTGCAAATTTGTTCACGGATGTGGAAGTAGACAACATTAAAGATAGAAAAGACAAATTCAAAAGGTTGGTCCTTATATCATTTAATAATATATATAAGTGAATATGTTTAATGAGAAAGAGAAATTGTCTTCCACATTGTGTGCTTAATTGTATCATACACACAGTATATAGTACATCCAACTGTGTTAAGTCTGTTCAAAGTTTAGCCAGATGCTCATATTTTACCTTAGTTATATTTTTTCCTAAATATTTTTGTTTGTGATGAGTTTTTGTCATTTTGTAAGAAACGTGAGCCTTTAATGTTCATAATATCCGCATTTTAGGTTAAGCATTCTTGTTTAAAGAAAGGTTTTAAAAGTGGTAGCCAAGTTGTATTATAGTCGGAGGCTAGGAGGCAGCATGTTGAAATACTGTAATGTGTTGTCTAATAGATAGGCAATACTCATAACGGCAGTGTAGAGATTTACCGGTGTTGCAAAGGCAGAAATTAGGGTAAAATTAACTTTTGTAGGTAGAAATTCACTTGTTAGCCCCAGCAATTCTGCACCTTAAAACTCTTTGTAATGCAACAGGTAAAGCATAATTAGAAACTGAATGCATTCCCCATAGTGTATTTTTAATTCCAGTGAATGTGGGCTCTTATGTAGTCTAGGCCTGATTCTACATGTAGTTATGAACAGTTGCTATGTGAAAGGAGTACTCTGCTAAAAATTGAGGGTACATGTTGTTTAGTTACCAGAAGTGATCACAATTGGTAATCGTTTTAGTACCAAAGGGGCATGCCAGGGGCAGCATGTTAAATCATAGCGGCATGGTCACCTACCAGAACATTTGAACAAGTTCATTTTTGCCTGGCAACACAAACTCAAAGCAAGATGTACTAAGGTCACAAACAGTGATGGATATTTTCATTCAAACTTGATTTGGATATCCATGGTTACTTTTAGTAACATCGTGGTCAGAGCAGCACTTGATTGTTCTAGGTTCCACAAGATACTACGTTCTCCTTTTTTCGCAGTGCTTTTTCACAGGTATATGGACGTGTAGAGAATTGAAAATTTATGCAAATTTATGGAAGTTGCTAAACCTTTCATCAAAACTAGATTAACCATTTTGCAATGTTTTGCATTCTCAGGCATGAATACGCAAATTATTCTGCAAATGTGTGTTATGCTGATGTTTTTAACAGGGCAGCCTTTGGTATTTTCTTTTGTACGCCCTGTACGTTTTTAATTGTCTGTCACACTTCTTTTAAGTTGTGCAGTGACAAAACATTTGTGGGTCTTTACCCCCAATCAAATTCTAGCTGGAATAGACTTGATATCATTTTCAGTGACTGAGATTTAAGAATGATATTCTGGATTTTGAGCTCTCCATTGTCCACCCAGTCACAAATTGATCATAAGCTTAGAATTGATCAAATCTTGATCAGCCATAACTCAAAGACCCCAATTTTTTTTCAAAATTTAAGAAGTAATCTTTCTATCTTTTAAACAGTTGAGAAATTCAGGGGCAGCAGGGTTGGGGGGCTTCAGCCCTTTAATAATTTTAGGTGAATATACGTTATCATGTTACCTGACCTCATTAGCCCCCAATATTGTTATCACATGTCAGCTGACCTCATTAGCCCCCCCTCCCCCTCCATATTTTGACGCTCAGCCACCCTTGAAATTATATGGTCACGCATTCCTCTGTCGTTCCTCTTTTCCAGCAAGCTGTTCATGAAGAAGATTGAGAGGTTTTTTGAACCGGGAAGTCCATGCCATACTCTCTTCAAATGTCATTTCTGTTCACGTCTTCTGACAAAACAAAGTGTCCATAAGCTGAACTGTGTTCCAAGCAGGTTAGAATGTACACATTCATTGTCTTCTTGATATTTGATCCATCTCAAAATTTATTTTGATTTAGAGTAAGCCTAGGAATTATTAGCAAGATATGAAATGATAATAACTCATTAACAAGTAATAGTCATTAACCTTTACTCTACCAGCACTTTTTTGAAAATGCACCTGGGAGGCAGAGTCATAGACGGGACACACAAAACAGCGATAATATCGCCGCGTGGTAGAGTAAGGGTTAATAATGTGAGTGCAAAATTGTATAGTTGCTTATTGTAAACTCAATATATCCTCCAAAGTTATTTTTTAGATTTACATTGAGCTGTTGCAGCTTTTCATTCTCTTCGCCAATTTGAAAGTAAATGGCAGTTTGCGCCCATGTGTCCATATGTAGAGTTGAACTTAGTAATGTAGCTGGGGAAGGTACGGGGGTGGGGGGTGGGGGCTGGAAATAGCCAGAAATTTGTGAAAAGTCAGACAATTTGTGCAGACTCTAATTTGCACAATCGAATTCTGATGAAAGCAATTGGTCATAAAGCTCAGTTGAACCAGAAATATTAGAAGTTCAATTCTGGGGAGAAAAAAAAGGAATACAAAATTTTCAAAATTGAATTAATAAATTAGACCTATTTTGAGTTGGTGACAGGGTGGGGGAAATAGCCTGGATTCTAACTTGTGAAACTATAGTACTTTGTGTACGAAGGTGTAGTCCTTGCACTATTTTGCCATTTTTTGCTGTTATACTTATGTATCAAGGAAAATGGAAAACAAGCATTTCAAATTAGGAGAGTCGATATTTTGAAAATTAAACAATTGCTACTTGTAGCTAGTGCAGTTCTCAAAGTTTGGAAGAATTTTGTTGATGACTTTTTTCAGCTTTTTTGTAAATTAATAGGTCAAAGGCTTGTACAAGGTAATATTTCTGTGTCTCAAAAAAGAAACAGTGATAGGGAGTCAAACGTCATCTTATAACAACAATCTTGATGTGAAAACAGAAATTGAGAAACTCCTACCCATATGGTGGCTGCAGTTGTATTTTACTCCTTAATTCGTTGAAGGTTCCTTGATCATCATTTTACTCCTTAATTCGTTAAAGGTTCCTTGATCATCATTTTACTCCTTAATTCGTTAAAGGTTCCTTGATCATCATTTTACCCCTTAATTCATTAAGGCTCCTTGATCATCATTTTACTTCTTAATTCATTGAAGGTTTCTTGATCATCATTTTACTCCTTATATTGTTGAAGGTTCCTTAATCATCATTTTACTCCTTAATTTGTTGAATGTTCCTTGATCATCATTTTACTCTTTAATTTTGTTGAAGGTTCCTTGATCATCATTTTACTCCTTAATTCGTTGAAGGTTCCTTGATCATCATTTTACTCCTTAATTCATTAAGGCTTCTTGATCATCATTTTACTCCCTAATTTATTAAGGTTCCTTGATCATCATTTTACTCCTTAATTCTTAAAGGCTTCTTGATAATCATTTTACTCTTTAATTCGTTGAAGGTTTCTTGATCATCAGTTTTAAAGTATATGACAAAACTTTCCTTTGATTCCATTTTGGCAGAATCAGTATCAGCAAGTACGGTGAGGCAGTTTTCCATCATAAAAGGTGAGGTAGCAATACCCGTTGGGAATCTCATATCAAAATTAAAAATCAGAGCTGAATACCAAATCTTAATTGCTGGTGACATTAGAATGGCTTATCACTGTGATGTTTCTCTGCATCAGTATGCAAATAGTACTAAACCCAGAAATCCCTTTAATCCCCCTTTCAGAAAGTGCATGTCTGTCGGGTAATTTTGTAGATGATGTTAAACTTTTCCACTTTCCTATACTGGTATGTGTTGTATAAAAGTTGAAACATTGCACATAGTTTTTTAGTGGCGCATAAAGTTTATGCAAATTTTTTTGCAATGAATGTGCAAAACCAGTAGCCATTTTTGTACTTGTACTATAGGAATATAAAGTGGTTTCTTTTATATGATGTTTACTTTGTGAAAAAAACAAGTTATTTCTAATGATTCCTCTTTCAAATGTTTTAATGCAAGGAAAAAGGGAATTTGCATATTTGTTAGTACTGTCACATTTTGACCTTTACTATGACCTTTTATTGTCCAATCTCACAAGAGAAAGTAATAAATATATGCTCCATATATACATTTCTTTTATCCTTTTAGGGTTGTAAAACTGGTGAAACAGTAAATTATATGACTTACATTATTCATTTATATGTGATAATCAATATGCAAATTATCTAAAAAGTGGGTGTGGCATGTAATATTTGGATGATTTGCTGCCAAAAAAATGTGTAAAATTTTCCGTTGATATGGGCTTTCTTTATCCAACATACAAATATAAGAACACTAATCTCAAATTGTTTCTTGTTTTTCAAATAATTGAAAAAAAAAAGAAAATCTGTTCGTACTATGGCCCTTGAAATGTCTGTCAGGCAATAACAAGGACCTACAGTGTACAATGTAAGTGCAAAGTTGTAAATGTACATTTTATGGCAATTAGGGATGCATTTTTTTGTTAATTCATTAAACGATAGTACATTCCAGTGCATGTAAAATGACTGTAGGTGACACAAAAAAAGGAGATATATTTCAACACAACTGCCTGAGAAAATTTCTTAAAGTCAGATGGCAGACCATTATAACAAATGATGCAATATACAGACAAACAGACCTGGAACCCATAAGTGAAACAATTTTTGAAAGAAGATGTAAAAAAATAGGACATGTACTGTGCAGAGATGCCACACATTACACCAGAGTGGCTCTGATCTGAACCCAGAGGGCAGAAGAAAGCGAGAAGACCATAAACAACCTGGAGATGGACAGTCGAAAAGGAGAGGGAATGCTGAGATGGAGTGGCTGGAATGGAGTCAGAGAGGTGGCCCTAGATAGAGGAACGTGGAATTCTGTGATCAAGGCTTTTAATCCCCACAAGATGGAGAAGGGAGCGGTAAGGTAAGGTTACACATTGTGACCTTCAGTTGGAGTGGGTGGGGTGTAGTTGGTACCTAATCTGTTTATCTGTTGCCCTGCAGGGATGCTAGCTGGGATGTCAATGGGTATCTGATCCATTTGAGGAAGGAGCTGAAAACATGGAGGGATGTGTTCTGGAGACTGTGGGGACATGTCAACTATCTGTCATGCACCCAGTGCTCTCAGGTATGGACACTTTCATAAACAGATATTAGCTAAAGACACTAGCTATATAAACCATTTCAAATATAAATCAGCATTTTTGAAAACTAATCTAAATTATGTGACATGGCCTAAATTTGTGTGTCCATAATGGACCAATCATATACTGGAAGAATCTTATCGACCAATCAAAGACTGGGATTCTTGGCTGTCTGCACAATTTACACAGGGTAGGAGGTGAAGGGCATAAAAAACTATGTGCATTATACATGAAGGTAATACATGTGTGCATTGTTTATAACTTTTCTTCCAGCAACTGAAGCTAATTGATTGGCTAACAAAGGAAAATCTTTCCCAGCTGTTGATTGGTTGACACACCCTAACAAACCAAGTTCAGCTAAAACAGTTTGAAATAGTCTACAGATAGAATTCCAGGTGTTCTCATGCTGATATTATTCTTATCTTGATGCGAGACAGAGAATGTGTGCAAAACACTACTTAAAAGTAATTAGGAACAATTTATTTCAACTGACATGTCCTGAATTTACTAACATGTAAAGATTAGTTCAGTGGTTAAGTAAGTCTATCTTATATAAAAAGAGAACTTCAAGTGAAACAAAATCTTAAAGAAATAATCAAAAATTACATTTTGATAAGGAGACATTCAAGTTTAAAATTTGGTTTCATTTATGTAAAAAGACTTTTGTTTTGTATCTGGTAGTATGCATCTTGTAGCATTTCTGGTATAGTTGGTTGGTTAAGTTTCTTATGCAACTTGTGACTTTCAACCGTTCTATAGACCTTTTCAAATCTGAATCGGCAATTTCCGGATAACTGATTTAAATAATGTCACATGGCCAGATTCATGTGTCCATAATGGACCAATTGTATACTGGTGGATCTTATTAACCAATAAAATACTGGAGGAATCTTGGCCGTCTGCTCAATTCACGCACAGTATGGGACCAAGCGTATGAAAAAATTTTTTTTTTCAAGCACACATATCATACGTGCGTTATACATGAAGGAAATACATGCACGTATTGCTGCTTACATTTTTTTCCTCAAACCTGCACCTGATTGGTTGGGAAATAAAGGAAAATTTCCCCCAGCATTTGATTGGTCGAAGTACTAAAGAAATTGCATTAGATTAAACTCGGTTTTAAAAGGTCTATAGTTGGTTGGTTAAGTTTCTAATGCAACTTGTTACTTTCAACCATTCTATGGCATCACCTCAAAAATTGAGCACAAATTCATTGTTCTTCATGTAACTTTGCAGATATTTCCCTGTTCGGAGTATGGGCATTGTTACGTGCATCCTGAAAAAGCCAAGTTCGTAGATCCAAACCTCAAGTCCCTCTCAGTGGGTGTCTATGACTGCTGCAATCAACAAGCTTTGAGGTTCTCAACTTTCTCCAGAGCACAGTGAGTGTATTGAGATAAGATAAATTTATTTTGTCTACAAGAAAATATGGAAATTTGTCACCCTGTAGCAAAACGGACAAAGATATTTAAAAAGAAGTATAAATATAAAAGTTATGAATATAAAAGTTACAAAAAGTTATTTAAAAAACCAGTAAATTAGGAAAAATAAAAATGTCGGTAAATATTATTAAATGGTAAAAAACAATAATGTCCAAGAGATGTAAAAATATATATAGGCCTATATATAGGTCTATATATAGGCCTATATATAGGTCTATATATATATATATATATATATATATATATATATATATATATATATATATATATATATATATATATATATATATATATATATATATATATATATATATATATATATATATATATATATATATATATATATATATATATATATATATATATATATATATATATATATATATATATATATATATATATATATATATATGTATATATATATATATATATATATACATAAATATATATATATATATATATATATATATATATATATATACATATATATATATATATATATATATATATAGGCATATATATATATGTAGGCATATATATATATATATATATATATATATATATATATATATATATATATATATATATGATATATATATATATATATTTATATATATATATATATATATATATATATATATATATATATATATATATATATATATATATATATATATATATATATATATATATATATATAGGCATTTATATATATATATATATATATATATATATATATATATAGGCATACATGTATATGTATATATATATATATATATATATATATATATATATATATATATATATATATGACTTATAAATATATATTTATATAAAATATAGATAGATAGATAGATAGCTAGCTAGTTATCAAATCTATTGGACTGCTTTATCTATCTATCTATCTATCTATCTATGTATATATATATATATAGATAGATAGATAGATAGATAGATAGATAGATAGATAGATAGATAGATAGATAGATAGATAGATAGATAGATAGATAGATAGATAGATAGATAGATAGATAGATAGATAGATATATATATATATATATATATATATATATATATATATATATATATATATATATATATATATATATATAATATATATATTATATATATATATATATATATAAAAATAGAGTTATGTAAAATGAAAACCTGAATCTGTTATGCTTGGACCGTGGCATGCAAAGTCTTTTCCATAATGGCAGGAAATATATAGTGGGAAGAACAGATGTGTGTTGTTATTTAATATTTTAGTTATTTTTCGGTGTATTATGTCATTGTAGAGATCAGAGATGGACTTTAGACATACGTCATCACCAACAACACGGCTTGCGGCCCTTACAATATTCTCCAGTTTATTAGTTGAATCTTTGTAAGCAGCCCAAATAAACAGATAATACTGAAAGTCAACACCCTTTGTATTACTGACTGGTAAAAAAAGCTTAAGAATAATATTGTGAACTTTGAAGTATTTCACTTTTTGTCAAAAATACAACCTTTGGTACGCCTTGGTTCTTGTTGCATCAGCCAGGTCTTTAAAGGTAAGTTTATGGTCAATGATAGTGCCTAGATATTTGTAATGGTCCACCTGGTCACCTCATTATTAAACCCTGATTGGAGCACAATCACATGACCGTTTCCTAAAATGGGTTGATGTTTTGTCAATTGAAATCTATGCTTTCTATATTATTAATTAACCTGTCTGAGCTAGTTGATGGGCAGCTTTTTTAACCAATCACCGCTTGAATTTGCCTAGCAACAAAATCTGTGTGACTAAGTGGGGCAAACGTTCTACGCGGTACTGGTACACTACCGCTAGCTAGTGATGCGTGCTTATGTTGTCAATGCAATTTACTGT
Organism: Chiridota heheva; assembly: GCA_020152595.1. NCBI lineage: Eukaryota > Metazoa > Echinodermata > Holothuroidea > Apodida > Chiridotidae > Chiridota > Chiridota heheva. The sequence goes on along the minus strand of JAIGNY010002720.1, from coordinate 404,478 downwards.
ACAAAACAAGTTTCTGCACACACAGACTGAGTGATGGCAAAATGGTGAACGGGCTTTGTAAATCTGATTGCTCTTAGCCAGAACACTTACCAAACTTAATTTTTTTGATCCCTTTTGCTAAAAACTCTAAATATCTGGAGAAGTAGTAAATGGATCAAAGCTTACGGCAAGCCTCACGAACATCTAAATGTCAATCATTGGTAATGCACAATTGCGGATTTGAGGTTTGTTTATGCCAACCTAGTAACCACGTTGTTATTTTGGGTGTGGCATCGGCGTCTGATTAAAAGTTTCTTGTTTGTTAGTTAAAGTTTTTGGCTGAGTTTGTGTGTTATGATAATGACATTCCTGACATGAATAGCAAGTAGAGTATTAGTATTGGGATGAATGAAGATGCAAATAAAAGATTCCTTGCCTCTAAAGAATTTGAAAATAGGTGTCTTGGGTATGAAAAGAAATTTAACAATAAGTGGAATGTTGGGTAGAAGTTTGATTTTTGCCATGAGACCCAGGTTCAATCCTGAGTTGAGTCATACCAGAGACTGTAAAGATGGTGCCTGCTGCTTCATTGCCAGGCACTCAAGTTATATTGGATAGAACAGGGCAGTTATGCAGTTTTATCAGAAAAGGAAAAAAACAAACATACTTTTTGTTTTCTGTATTAATATTATACTCTCAAGTCCTCACTATGTATATTCATCTCTGTATTCAATCTTATAAATTTGTAAATGTACTCTAAACTCTGTTAAATTATTGAATTAAAAAAAAAATATGACTGTTTTTAAATTAAAAAAAAAAAGAAGGTTTAATTGTTGATTTTGTGTTGATTTTATGTGTCATTCTAATTCAAACAAAACATGACCTTTCACATTCATCTTGTAAATGAGGTAAGTTTGCTACAAAAATGATAATTATATAAGGTTTCATTTTTTTTTGCACAGTATGAATAAAGCAGCTTCACTTTATGATATTGTATATGAAGAAATTGCACACTTGCCAGCATGTTGTCCTTTTTTGTCAGCCCTTGGATAAAATAGTTTTCATTTTGATTTGCAACATAATGAATCATAAACTGCTGTAAATTAAGACTAAGAGACCAATGCATGTTCTGTGCATTTATATCTCTCTTTCATTCATGTTCCACAGGGTTGTGAAGTGAGGGATCATGTTATTGATTCCGGAAAAGAAACTGAGAATCTGAAAGCAAGACGGGTGAGAGAAATTTTTGACATTATTCAGGAGCGTAAAGAAGTTATTTGCATCCCTCCACCTGCATCCAATGATATAAACAGGTATGATTATGCGTTGTTGTTTGCATGGTTACAACATTTTCATTGTTGCTATTTCTACTGAAGGTGGGACCTGTAGCTTTTTAACAATAATCTCAAACCAGGTGAAGCTAAATGTCATTGTTTTAAATAAAAAAATTATTTATTTCATAGAAAATAGATATGCTGATCGGTTTATGTCAAATCAATTGATTGATTAGCCAATCAATCAAATGGTTAGACAATCAATTAATTGGTCAGCCAATTAATGGATTGATTGGTTAGACAATCAATTGATTGGTTAGACAATCAATTGATTGGTTAGCCAATCAATGATTGGTTAACAAACCAGTTGATTGGTAAACCAATTGATTAGTAGACCAATCAATTGATTGGTAGAACAATCCATTTATTGGTAGAACAATCCATTGATTGGTAGACATACAATTGTTTGGTTAGCCAATTGATTGGTTAGCCAATCAACTGATTGGTTATCCAATCAATTGATTGGTTAGTCAATCAAAGATTAATTGAGCTAAAAAAAATCAGGTGATGAAATTACTCATTCTTACATATGTCTTGAATCTTACAGTTTAAACTTCATAATCAAAATTGAAGTTTAATTCTAAAACCAAGACAGATGTCATTTGTTGCAAGTGTAGAAAGTTTTCAAAAGTGTTAAAGAAAAGTAAAATTTTCACCTGGTTACTAAAGATTGGGGGATTTTTGAGAAATTGTGTCGATCTTGAAATAGCTACAGCAAATTTGGTACGTTAGGAATTTGTGTATTTTATTGCTTTACAGAAAGACCTTTAAGGTTTTGTGTGTAATAATCTTTACAATGGAGCTTTTTTAGTTGCCGAGTTTTAAAGGATCAATATTTCATATTGATATGGAAATTATAAGATGACAAAGTTTCATACAAAACAATGTTGAGATTAAGTTTGGTGCTTTCAAAATAGCATGTAAGAGGATAATACCTGGAGATACTTTGGAAAAAAATGTAAAATGTACAGCCTTTTGAAATTAGCTGTTTTTAAAAAAAATTCAAACAGTAGTTGACAGTGAAGTTTTTGTCATTTTCATGATGTTTAATAGCTTTTTGTTTGACAGTGAAATTTTAGATTCAGGTGCTCAAATTTCATTATTAATATATGTTCCAGTATAATGTATATTGCTTTATCATCATGTATGATCCATTGTGATATTTACCTATAATGATATATATATACTCCATTGTGTTTATACCTTTCAGATGGTCTACGTTGAACTTGTTCAGTGGTGATGAAGCTTTAAGTGGAGTGACCAGCGAGGGTTTGGTCATCAAAACCTCGTTGCAGCATACCTACCCTGATGACTATACCAAGTCATTTGATAATGAGGTACTGCTTCTTAAATGTCTTTTATCTGTCACAGAAGTGCTTGAAATTCATTCAAATCATAGCAATATGGATTTTAAAATGTTTGTTTGTTATCTGTTTTGTTTATATAAATGTTGATGTTGTGCCCTTTTGATGGGCTCAATGTGTAGCGAGCTATGATATCTTTAAAATGTCTTAACAAGGACATATTTTGCCCCACAGGAGATAGGCAGAACATACGGAAAGTCAGATTTAAAGAATTAGTTTAGGGGTCAAGCAAGTCCATCTTATATGAAAGAGGACTTTAAAGAAACAAAATGATGAAGAAAGCATTCAAAAATCTTATTCCGTTAAGGAGATATCTAAGTTCAAAATTTGGTATTATTTGTGTAGAAACGACTGAAATCAGACGAATTGTGGTGTCACAGCCTCAGATTCCTCAAAGTCTTTATGTATTCTATCATATTTTGTCCTGCTATTTTGTGGCTTAAAAACCATGGGATATGTTCAAAAAGTAGTAAAACTGAATCTAGGAAGGGTATTTAAGATATACCACCTGAAGAAAGTTTAAAGGGAAAATATTGGAACAGTGAAAAAATCAAATAAACTTCTGTAAATTTTTTTAACAATTGTTAAGAATGTGAGGACGAAGATGCTAACTTTCCGTAGTAGACTTACTACACCAGTCATTTCTACACAGATAAGACAGAGCTTTAAACTCGAATATCTCCTTAACGGAATAAGATTTTTGAACGCTTTCACCATTTTGTTTCTTTTGAAGTTCTCTTTCATAGAATATGGACATGCTTGATTACTGAACTAATCCTTTAAACTTGATTGTGTTGATGAAGTTGTAACATTGTGACTAAAGGAAGTAAAGCTCATCAGAATTTTATCCTAAGATGACCGTATCACAGAATGATTGTGTACCACCTTAGTGAAGCAGAAGAGACAGCACAGCATTTCTTGCCTTAGAGAAACTGGTCCCCAACGTCCTATAGAATGCCCATTTTATGGGGAAAGTAATTTTATGACCTGACTTCTGATTCTACTCACATAACACCATATGATATCTTTCTACCAGACCAAGCTAATTTATTATAAGGAAAGATATGGTGTAAATGGTCTCGCACATCATGGATGGAATCTTATTTGTCCAATCGTACCCAATCTGTCATTATTGATAATGATTTGTCACATAGAGTTTTACTCACCACAGGAGTTCCACAAGGCTCAGTTCTGGGACCATTGCTTTACACCCTGTATGTGGCTCCATTGCATGACTTAATTGTTGCAGCAGATGTTCAGACTGGAGTTTATATGCAGATGACATTCAGTTATTCATGTCTTTTCACCCTGATCAACATTCTTCTAATGCTGTCACAAAATTTGACAATTGTATTGTTAATGTCAAATCATGGGCTATATCAGACAATTTATTCATTAATGACTCAAAGACAAAAATTCTCCATGCTAGTTCTTAATTTCAGAGGTGTTGTGGCTCAGTGGTTAAGGAGTCATGCTCGTATTCGAGAGGTACCGAGTTCGATTCCCGTCATGAGCGCTGCATTGTGTCCTTAAGCAAGACAATTTACTCTACTTGCTTCAGTCCACTCAGCTGTAAAATTACTACCAGCACACTGTTGGGGAGTTATTTTGCGATGGACTGGCATCCCGTCCAGGGGGGAGTAATGTACTCTCATCCACTTGTGCCATGGAGACCGGGGATAAGTACTGGCTCAATGAGTCTAATGGCTCAGATGGATTTAGCTTTTAACTTCCCAGTTTATCTCTTCAACAAACCCACAGATTTTTATTCAAATTGGACAGACTAAGATCACGCCTTCTCCATGTGTCATAACCTTAGGAGTTATATTGGATTCACATCTTGATATGAAACAAAATGTTAAAGCTGTTTCTAAATCATCTTTTCATGCTCTAAACAACATCAGCCGAATAAGGAAATATCTCACGAATGAAATAACTACAATGTTGGTATGTTCCTGCATTATGCCCAGACTTGACTATTGTAATTCGCTTCTATTTGGCCTACCTGACGCTACACTTAAAAAACTACAGACTGTTCAGAACTCTGTTGCCTGGCTCATAAACCGTTCATCCCGATATGATCACATATCACCAGCTCTTCAATCGCTTCATTCGCTTCCAGTAAACCAGCGATCAATGTACAAGCTGCTCCTCCTTGCACATCTCAACACTCTCTTGCTCCTGGACACATTAAGCAGTTAATTCCCCAATACCATCAACTCAGCTTCGCTACTCAACAAAATGTCTTCTGGCTGCCAGTCATCATCCAAACACAAACTTTTATGGTGAAAGGGCCTTCATCACTGCTGCACCTTCTCTCTGGAACAATCTACCGTCTTCAATTCACAATGTACCATCTGTTAATTCTTTCAAACTTCTTATAAAATCTCATTTAATCAACAATTTAAGTTTTTAATTATGCATTATTGTTGTGATCTTGGTCAAGTGCTTTAAGGCCTTACTGAAAAGTGTTATATAAATCAATGTTGATTATTATTTGTATTATTATTATTATCATTGTTGTTATTGTTATTATTATTATTATTATTATTATTATTATTTTTTATTATTATTATTATTATTATTATTATTAATGATAATATTATCATTGTTATTATTATTATTATTATTATTATTATTATTATTATTATTATTATTATTATTATTATTATTATTATTATTATTATTATTATTATTATTATTATCATTGTTGTTATTATTATTATTGTTATCATTATTATTATCATTGTTGTTATTAATATTATTATTATTATTGTTATTGTTGTTGTTGTTGTTGTTATTATTATTGTTGTTATTATTGTTGTTATTATTATTATTATTATTATTATTATTATTATTATTATTATTATTATTATTATTATTATTATTATTATAATGAGCATGCAGAGCTCTGGTCTTGCTAGGGTAAAGTTACTGATATTCTCATTACTGTGGGTAATGAGGATGTTTATGTGGAAACTAAGGTTTGATGACATAGAGGCAACTTGAGCTGAATTAATTTAAAATATAGAATGGACCATTAATACACTGGCAGCAAAAACTCTATAAAAATTTGTTAAGAACTGAATACTATACAGCATTTTAAATATTTTAGACTTGTTGCATAATTTGTGACCTAGTCATGTCTTTAAGTGTTTATGTAAATCCTTTGATTGTTAATTCTCTCTAAAATATTTTTGAAAGTCAATATCTCGATTCCATTCGGATATTTTAAAACTTGATTATACTCTGAGGGCAGCAGATAATCAGCAAAGAAGAAATCAAATTTATAATTGGTTCAAACTGAAAGAAACATTTTCAAGAATTACTTAAGGATATTGAGCTGTGTTTATCTGATGACATCACAATTTTTGCCTAATTCTATATCTTGAAACTTTGATTGACCGTAACTAAAAAACTACACAAGACTTAAAGGGCATTTTACTCAAAATGTAATGTTCTTGCATTTATGTAAAAACTGTTACATGTCACTTATAAACCAGTTATTTGTGGATTTTCAGATTGAACCTATCCGAGACCTCTCAACTGAGGATTGGGACAGCTCAGATGATGAAGTTGGAGACGATGAACCAGCAAAGACAGGTAAAAGGAGTTCTCATGACCATTGTATGATTTTGATGCAGGGTGAGCAAGAGAGGGGAAGCTTTGTCTCATGGGTGAGGGGGGAGGGGGCAAAAGCATATATCTCAGACAAAATATGTCACCATAAAAAAAAATTGTGTAGGGGGGGGGGGGCAGCGCTGCCACTGTATGTGACATAAAATTACGGCCTCAAAGTGAAACTTGCAATATTTCAAGTTGTTCAAGCTACCAAAAAATTTGTAAAATCACAAATATCAGTGAACTTTATTTTGTACTTTTTGGAGAGTATCTCATTCTGAAAAAGTGTCATAAGTGAAAAGGTAAGTGGCATTTGCTGGGTCAGTGATCCAAGGAAATATTGTGCAAATTTCTGATACCTTGTGAGTATATAAAGCATACTATTGTGGCAGCATTTTTCTGGGAAATTACCATGTCACCTGTTATGTCTCTTAGTATCAGAGAATCTGCCTAATATGTCTTTTAGGGTGATTCTGTGTCCTGTAATGTCCACCATGTTATGAGAACCATCCTAGCATTGTACCAGAGTCACTTCAAGACAATGCTACGGTGATCCATTGGCCTCTTCAGTACAATGCTGAATTCTATGGGCTGTGACATCGCATGACTTGTCCTTCTCCGTAAAAACTTAATGTAGGAAATAATGAGACCACTTATCTTAATCAAAATAACCACTCAACCACACAATAAGGACTTCATCCATTGCTTATTTGATACTCAACACCAACTTCCACAACAACCCATGACCAAATAGAGAACTAGTGCAACGGAGCCATTGATGGAGCCATTGATGGAGCCATTGAGAAGGAAAATTTGATCCTAAGTACTTGTGGTTTTCAGAATTAAGAAAATAAAGAGGAAAAGTCTGACCCGACCTGCTGATATATCAGGTCGGGTCTTGACTGTGTTAAATAAGCCAGTTCATGGTAACAAATGCGCATGCCCGGAACTAAATGTGGTGTCAGGTCAAGTGATAATAACAATCAGCGCGGTACGATCCGATCATATGTAAACCAAAGCTTTCTCTGTGTTAATTCTACCACAGAATGGCTTTGTGACATGCCATGTAGGACCTAGAGATGGATGCCATGTAGGACATAGGGATGGATGGCATGTGGAACATATGAATGTGGGACATAGAGATGGATGTCATCGATTGATGCCATATGGGCACAGGGAAGGATGTCGTGTGGTGCATAAGGTGGGATGGCATATGGGACAAATGAGTGCATGGGATGCCATTTGGTACATCATGGCATATTCTTATATGCTACATGGCTTCCATCCGTATGTTTTAAATGTCATTCCCACCCTATGTTCATATCTATGTCCTACATGGAATCCCACCCTAATGTATGTCCCAAATGGCATCCCAACCTTGTCCCACATGGCATCCAACCCAGTTGTCACACATGGCATCCCATGCCCTCCTTAATATTTGAGATTTCTCAATCTGTTTGTGGAACTTTGTTTTAATTTGAATAATTCTTCTCTTCTTTCAAAGGAGGCAAAGGGAAGGTTGTGAAGAGGGTGAAGAAGAGGACATCTGGAAAGTCTTCTAAGCAGGTGATTTGTTTTAAAGTTTTAAAAATGCACCAAATAGCCTCGATGAATACCAAATGACATTTGTATGGTATGGTTATTTTTAATTCAAGACAAGATTGAACTTGTCCTTTTCACGTCCTGATTTAGGCTCTACTAGTCTGCGTTAGTCGTGTAGCTTGCAGAGGGTATGAAGTAGCTGGTATTTCATATAACTTGAGGATAGCTTAGCAGATCTGCTTGCATTTTCGGCTAAGTTGGTCATGTTATGACTTGTATTGTATATGTTATGATGAGAGAATGACAATAGATTTGTCTCAATGTATGCCAAAACACACTAATGTAGTGACACAGAAATAAACATAAAACACATATGTACAACATAACTATAAAAACAATCTGTAACCATGGCAACATGATTATAAAATCAACATTGCAAATATTGTAGACCATATAAATCAAAATTCCCAACACTTGTTCATGGTACAACAGCACTTGCCAATCTAAACACCAAATTTGCATAATTTACATACATGACAAACAGTAAGGCCTGACTAGCCAAATTTGCTTATTAAACAAAATACCTAATCAATTGCTCAACATCTTTGCCTTCTGAAAATACTTGCAAAAGAATAACAACATTGCACTTAATTCTTCAAACAAGAATCATTCAAACATACCCAGAATATCTTTGCATAATCAATTTTGGGAGTGTCCTTATGCTCTAAAATATTTTATTCAGAGCCTTGGTAGGGTGTTAAGGTCCCGTTGTCTTTTAATTATCATAGGCCGCTGTACTTACCGGGTGTCAGTGTTTCAGCATGCATATTCATATTTTACGCCTCTTGCTGGTTGCTATGGAGGCCTGATGTCATGTTGTCATGGCTCCCCTGCTGAGGTTTCCTATCATTTAACATAGCTTTGTCTATGCAGGGGCGTTCTAGTTCATCTAAGCTTAGGGTTTATTGGTGCTACTCACTCAGTTTTCATCCTAGCTGGCCCATTTTGTATAGTCATGTTCCACGTATGTTATTTTATTGGCTGAGGCTTTCTGCTGTGTGTTCTTAGGCTCCCTTATGTTTTTAAGGCAATTCTTATCCTTTCTACTAGACCAAGTCTTGCCTCGTTGGCCCTCATAGCCTGGGCATTACTATATTTGCCAGTTAGGTCCGCAATTTATGTAAATATGCTAGCCCCACCTCGGACTGAGGTCATTGAGTCACAGCCTTTTGCTATGTTAATTCTGTCTTGTTTATTTTGACCCACCCTCCCAACCTTCTTAAGCATAGCTTAGTTTTATGGCCTTGTTTTGTAAAGTTGTAGTCTATTTTACTTATTATTCATGCTACGTATGATATATTATAGGCTCGCCTTGATTTACCTCAGGGAGCAATTGTCTCTTATATTTGTATCTCATGGGCTGGCCAGGGGTTTTAGCCCAGTGGGCATTTTCGCCAACATTTTGGCACTTATTAGGCCATCATTTTGGCCAGTTTTGCCATCATTTTGGCACGTAATTTGGGGCATCATTTTGGCCGGTAAGTAAATATTTTGTGGCAGGTTCTGCTAAAGTGGTGTTTTATTTTGTGGCAGGTGTTGCCAAGTTTAATGATATAAGTTGTGGCATTTGCTGCCAATGTACTTGATTCCTTTGCTTTTTGTCATTTCTGCCAAATGTCTAAATGAACAAACAATAAATATAAATTCATACACAACAGAAGCACACATACTGTTCCCTAACTATTGAGGAAGCATCCATCTTGGAAAAGAAGAGATAAACATTAGCTTTCTAGCCTAAGGTTATACATACCGTGTAGCAAATCCTAAGTGAAACACATGATATAAACCTAGCCTAACCTTGTGATTTTTAAATCAACAAGGCATGATGAAACTACACATTCTTACAGATGTGATTAATCAAAATGATACGAAGATATTTACCTCACATACTGCAAAATTTTACAGCCCAAAACTTTGTAAAAGATGTCAAAAATTAGACATTTTAGGAATCAGAATATTTTACCAACACAGGTATTACAACTGCCCTCTTGGAAAGTCAAATGTGCGAGTGAGCAAAAGCATGAAAAGTAAGAGCGAGATGGACTAAAGTAAACAAGGATGAAGGTCACATGGCGGGATGTGGTCTGGACACTGACCAGGGACAAAGGGAGTCATTAATACAAAATACAAAAAAAAACATTCTGGACAGTTGTTGTGTGTACAAAACAAGAATTTGAGTAGCAAACACCTGGCGACTTAAAGTAGCACTATTTTCCACTTCCTCACACTAAAAAAAAGAAATGAAAAGGGCATTTGGTGAAGGTAACTGTTATGAAGAAAATCTATAAGAATTAAAGGAATATTCATTTTCATATATATTATCGAGGGTTTGAAAAGAAACAAAAACTGGTAAAAATCCCTGTTGCAATCTTAATTCATTTAGGATTTCTTGTGTTTCAAGGTTTTCTCCTGTGTCTTAAAAAGTGACCATGCAGTGGAAAGTTATAATTTGTCATTTGCAAGAAAATGTATTATGTGTTTCTTTAAAATCTTTTTAAAATATTGGAAACAATTTTTGTTTTGTTGTTGAGTTGGGAGTATAACTTGCACTTTGCAAGAATGTGTTTTGCCCATGTGCTCATGTACTTTACAGTCTAATTTAAAGAAAAAATCAATTTCATTTCATAAAACTAGAAAAAAAACATTCTGTTGGGTTTCTTGATATACAATAATTCCCTAAATAGAATATAAAATAGCAACATGGGTTGTAATCCAATTTATTTCTTTAGTAGTCTTTTATTTTAAGGAAAATTCATGGGAAAATTTCTTAAATGAATGCTAATTTTTCACAACTCTTTTTTTCTTCTTATTTCAGACCTCTTTCTCCTCCTGGCATTCACCATCAACAATCTCAAAAAGGTAAATGCACTTTGCTCTTCACTTTTAGTTTATTATTAGACCTAAGTCAGAGTCATGAGATGCAGTGGTTAAGGAGTCAAGCTTGAATTCGAAAGATTCCTGGGTTCGATTCCCGTCTTGAGCGCTGTATTGTGTCCTTGAGCAAGACACTTCATTTCCACTGCTGGGAGTTAATCTGCGATGGAATGGCGTCCCGTCAAGGGGGAGTCGTGTACTTTTATCTGCTTGTGCCACGGAAAGCGGGGAGAAGCACCAGCTCTAATGGCTCGATGGAATTAGCTTTTTTTTCAGTCAGGGTCATAGGAAAGATTTTTAAAGTGTGTGTGGTGTATGTATGTGAGGGGCTGAATAATGAAAAAACGTAAACCTTAACCCAACCCAACTTAAGGGAAAAAAACCAAAATGTAACTATCGTTAGGGGAAAAAGTGGGGGAATCAGCCCCCTAACCTCCCTGTTCCTACAGATCTGTGAAGAATGATGCTGGCATTCTTATTTCTTTGTCTGGAAATGTGGAGTAGACTTTATTACCTACTGTTATGTTTTTTTTCTCTGTATGTTTGTATTTATATTAAAAAGTGAAATTTAAAATATATCATGATGGTCTAAGAGGCCTGTTCAAAAACTTGTCCAGAAACCCCTCAGCACAGAAACCACAATTTATTACCAATTATCATCCTACCTAAGTACTTTTTATTCTTTCTCTTGAAGTCCTCCAGGCACTCATTGGAGAAAACTATTAGTGAATCGAATGGTTGGCTTGGCCCAGAAAGTAAGATCTCCAAACCACAATTTACCAAAAGGGCTGTGTAGCTGTGTATAGCCAGCAATTTACTTTGCTCACATTCACTGTGGTTAATAATAATAATAGAGCTATAGCTCCATGGTTTAATCAAGCATTGGTGTTAATGAAAGAGTCCAGGAGACCGAGACTTAGTGGAGACAGGGGTCTGAAATATAATCTCCCTGACTTATTCCGTTTGCCAATCGGGACTTGGGGTTGAAAAGTAATAGGCCTCTTGGATTGTCATGTAATATGAACCAAGATATCATTGTTGTTGTAATTCTATCGTTATTAATATTATGGTTAGCATTTATATTTCCTATTTCACAGGAAGTACTCATACATGTTTCAAGGGTATTTTTTTGTACAATACCATACCCAGTGTCTTTGTCAATTTGATTTCCTATTAGGGTGTTTCAGCTGACTTTATGAGGTCATGTGACTTTGTTTACATGGCCGATTGTCTGCTGTGCACTTATTTAGACTCACAAACGTTTGCATGTTATTATACAAGATCATTTTTGTATGATAATTATGCCGGAATCTTGCTGTGCAGTTGGTTGCGCTAGTAGACATGTGCCGGGGAATAAAAAGACGTTTTCTTGATTTCCATCTGATCCTGATCGACGTTCGAAGTGGGTTTCTGCTGTACGACGCAATGTCTTTCAACCTCCGGTATAGGATTTGCAGTGAGCAATTTATGCCAGGTATGTAGGCTTTGTCTGCGTATAACGAACAATCAGATGGTGTTCACGTAAAAGTTACTCTTCGTATACCCGGTGAATATATAAAACGTTAGAAAAATATGAAGTAAAATCGCCTCTGCAAACAAAAGCAATAACATTCGCTGAACTGGTAGGTAGGTTAACAGGTGCGTAGGTTTGTTGTACGTGTGATGTGACTGAGCTGTGTGAAGACATGTGAAACACGACGATGCTTGCCCAGCAGAATGGCTTCCAGATGAGTTAAGAGTCATGTGATGAAATCCCTCTATAATTATTATTGTATTAAAACAATTTAGTGGAATTCCCCACCCCCAACCTTCCACACCCTCAAGGTTCCCCACCCCCAACCTTCCACACATTTTTGCTTCACTTGTGGATCAGGTAAAATAATGTATTATTGTCTTTTATCTCACTTGATGGTAGCCTTGTATGATAAACCACAAATTGATTGATAGCACAATGTAAATGCAAGTGACGTATGTTTCTATGACAAGCATCTGTCAATATGGAGAGCTTAATTAACCTTTCCAGGTTATGAAATAGGCCACACCCACTATAGTAACACAGTAACTAGGTGGGGCAAACAAACCTCAAATCTTCAATCATGCATGACCAATGCGTTGACATTTGATGTTCATTCGACCTTCTGTAAGTTTTGATCCATTTATGACACTTTTCCAGATCTTTCAAGTTTTATCAGAAGGAATAAACAAAATTCCATTTGCTAACCATTCTAAATAATGGGAAACGGATTAACAAAGCCCCTAGTAAGCACAATATTTATTCACCATTTTGTCATCACTCAGCCTGTATGTGCAGAAATTTGTTTTGTACAGTATATGCATTGACAACATGAGTGCACGCCGCTAGCTAGCTGTACTGTGCCAGTGCCGCATAGGATGTTTGCTCCACTTAGTTACACAGATTTTGTTGCTAGGCAAATTCGTGCGGTGATTGATTAAAACAAGCTGTCAATATCAAACCCAGAGGTTGATTGGCAGAGAGAGCAAATATTTGCTCAATTGCCTTTAAATGATTTTAAAATCAATGAATTAGCAGCAGCTTTTTAAATAGTGAAATTTTGGTCATGAACAGCTGTTTAAATATAAATCCTAAATGTGTAATGTAACAGCAGTCTTACTCAGGTGTAGGGCAATGAGACAATTGATTAGAGCAAGTGTCAATCTTAAGTGGGATAACCCCACGTCCCACCTCTGTAGCAAACTCCCCCCTCCCCCTTCACTTCCCTGCAGGAAAAGTAATATTTTCTTCTGGATACCCAGCTATGTTGGCATCATTGGCAATGACAGAGCTGATTTAGCTGCTAAGCTTGCCCTTGACCTCCCTACCCCTTTCCCAAAACCTGTTCTGACATTAAACCGCTGATCGCTTCCCCTGTTCGTGACCGCTGGCAAACCTCATGGGACTCCCAAATTGATAACAAACTTAACGACATCTAGCTCACCATTCCGATCAAACCCACCATCTGCAATCTTTCCCGTATCGACAGTGTCCACATTACCCACCTTAAATTAGTTCACACCCATCTCACTCACTCCCACCCACCTCCTTACTGGCTCCCCCACCCCTCTGCAACAATTGCCATTGCTCCCACACAGTCCATGTCCTCCTTGCCTTCCCCCTGTACAACCTTCTCAGAGCTTCCCTTACCCCTCACAACTCCATAGCCAAGCTCTTCCAGAAAAACCCTCCAGATAAAATGATCTCCTTCCTTCATCATGCCTCTCTTTACAACCATATTTAGTCCTCCTCTCCCACCCCCTCTATCTACATTTACCCCTTATTTACACCCATATTTAATTCTCCTCTTCCGCCCCCTCTCTCTACTTTGTTTTTGTTTCAACTATGCACCTCCTCTTTCGTTCTCAGCTTCCGGGCTATTAGCCCCTGTACTTCTCTCAGACTCCTCCTATTAAGCCCTCATCAAACAAACAAACAAGAGGGAGTGTGTCCAAAAAACAAAGAATGGTCACCATCAAATTCTGATACTTTCCTTGATAGATCCTTTTCTTATTCAGGCCCCTTTATTTGGAATTCCCTTCCTCCTCATATCCATAATTGTGTCAGACTTCTAAGAAACATCTCAGAACTTATGTTTTATTCAAGGAGGCTTACTTTTAAGTTTTTTATATTACTTTAACCGACTGCTTGAACTTCTATCATTGTCCTGTATGTATTGTTCTTAGTTGATAATTTTTTATTTGCATTATACCACATTTTATGTGAGTTTGCATTTTAGCTTACAAATTTCTGTAGGGTTTTAATCTTTTCATTTATTTCTTATTCTTTCTATTTATGTTTTTACTGCACAGCTGAATGTGGTTTTTTGTACAGATGCTAGCGCTTTATTAAAAGATTGATAATGATGAATTCTGTTGGTCAAAAAATCTCACACTACCCCAAATTCGCATAAAATAGCTGTTTGAGCAAGACGGGAAATTGTCCCATTTTCCTGGTAGCTTTGGTAGCTTTGATAGTGCTTTCTTTTCTGTGGATAATACAAATCATGGCCATGTTCTCTAAACATCTTATGGGTGTTACCAGATTATTTAAAGTGTGTAATTAACATTTATTTTGAGTTAATTAATTATTTGAATAACTATAATCATTCCATAGATGGCATACATTTTTTGGTGTTACAGATTCATGTTTGAAGTGGTTATCTTTATAGCTTTACCAAAGAGATTGTGTTGTTTCTGTTAATGGAAATTGTTCTAAACCCATGGTCTTGGCTTTCTCTGTACCTCAGGGGTCTGTAGTAGGTCTGGTAGCCTTCACATGCTATACCAGCACTCTAGCTGATCCTGTTTTGCAAATTGATCAGCAAAATGATGACCATCCCATCAACACAGCAGGTTATGCTGATGATTATTCCCTGTACATGACTTTCAGATCAGGCGACTCAAAACAAGAGCAGTGTGCAGTTTCCAACATGCATGCATGCTCTTTCAGATCTGGTGACTCAAAACAAGAGCAGTGTGCAGTTTCCAACATGCATGCATGCTCTTTCAGATCTGGCAACTCAAAACAAGAGCAGTGTGCAGTTTCCAGCATGCAGCATGCTCTTTCCGATCAGGTGACTCAAAACAAGAGCAGTGTGCAGTTTCCAGCATGCAGCATGCTCTTTTCGATCAGGTGACTCAAAACAAGAGCAGTGTGCAGTTTCCAGCATGCAGCATGCTTTCAGATCAGGTGACTCAAAACAAGAGCAGTGTGCAGTTTCCAGCATGCAGCATGCTCTTTCAGACCAGGTGACTCAATACAAGAGCGGTGTGTAGTTTCCAGCATGCTCTTGTGAGGCTGAAAGGTTGAATGGTGGCAAACAAACTGCAGATGAATGACTCAAAAACAGAAGTTGTCTTCTTCAAGTCATTATATTTTCAACCAGAAGATAAATACACAATCAGTTTTGTGGGATCAGTTGATGTGAACATGACAGACTGATTGAAGTTACTGGGTGTTTGGCTGGATTCTAGCATGACATTGAAGAAGCATATTGAAGAAAAGTGCAAGACAGCAAGTCGCAACCTGAACATGATATGGCGTAGAAAGTTCTTAACTGTAGAGGGCTGTATGTCAGTTGTTCAGGGTTTGGTGATCTCCGATTTAGACTACTGCAATGCAGTGTACATTACCTTGCCTTCCACAACAATGTTGCCTCTGCAGCCCATACAAAATCAGCAGCCAAATTAGTTCTTTGTCAGAGAAAGTAGGACAGTGCTTAAAGCTGCCTGCAGTCATTGCATTGGCTGCCAGTTGATTACCATGTTTTATTGAAAGTGTTGTGTCTTGTATGCAAAGCTTTACAGCATGAGGCACATATTTTTGCAAGAGCTTGTCACCTATTGCACCTCTGCTTGTACTACACACAGCATTTCTGTTCATGCCCTTGCTGTACCCCAGACTTGCACTAAAACATTTGGTGGTTGTGCTTTCAATAGTATCGGGGCAAGACTGTGGAATGAATTCCCACTGTCATTTAAAACAGTGCCATCCTTCATCATGTTTAAAAAAGTGCTTAAAACTCTTTGCATTTAATTAATTTCCTGATTTCTTTTTTACTTTTATTTTTGTTGTAATTTGGTTTTAATGAATTTTATTTAAAAAGTGCCATAGAATATTGTTTTAATTATGACGCCATGTAAATGCAATGTATAATAATAATAATAATAATAATAATAATGATAATAATAATAATAATAATAATAATAATAATAATAATAATAATAATAATAATAATAATAATAATAATAATAATAATAATGATAATAATAATAATAATAATAAATATAATATAATGATAATAATAATAATAATAATAATAATAATAATAATAATAATAATAATAATAATAATAATAATAATAATAATAATAATAATTATAATTATAATTATAATAATAATGATAATGATAATAATAATTTTGCATTTGTCTCGTTTTGACTCCGCTTCCTATTACCATAAGTGGGGTACATACTGTACCTGATTTCATAATGCAATCTAACAACCCTTTTCTGATAATTTCTTAAAAGCCACCAGCATCGTCGAAAGTGGGACTCAAATCGCTCTCTAAGATGGAACCAGGATGCACAGAGAGAGGAAGGCAAGTTTCATCAATTCACTCATAGGCTATTATATTTGACCTTAACACAGAGGCAACTTTAGCAAAATTGCATTAATGGAAAATAGAAATTTCCTTCAAAATCGATTACATTGGCCACTTTTACAGCGATTTTAATTTTAGGCCTTATATTTAAACTCTATTGATTTTTATTCTTATTTACTGACTTATGACTGGACTGACTACTATACTTATTTAAATAAATCTTTTTTTTTTTTTTTTTTTAATCCTGTACCACAACTCTGTAAAGAAGAGAAATTCATTCTATCCAAAGAATTACTGTAGCATACTTTAAAGGATTAGTTCAGTGGTCAAACATGTTTTATCTAATATGAAAGAGGATTTTCAAAGAAACAAAATGGTGAAGAAAGCATTCAAAAATCTTATTCCATTAAGGAGATATTTAAGTTTAAAGTTTGGTGTCATTTGTGTAAAAACGATTGAAATCAGACTAGTTGTGATGTCATAGCCTCAGATTCCTCAAAGTCTTTATATATTCTATCATATTTTGTGCTGCGATTTTGTGACTTAAAAACCATGGGAAGAGTTTTTATGATATTCCACCTGAAGAAACTGAGGAAAAATAATTTAAATAGTGAAAGAATTAAATACACTTTCTTAAAATACATAAGACTTTGAGGAATTTGAGGTTATGACATCACAAGTAGTCTGATTTCAGTCATTTCTACAGAGATGATACCAAACTTTAAACTTAAATATCTCATTAACGGAATAAGATTTTACAATGCTTCTTCACCATTTTGTTTCCTTTGAAGTCCTCTTTTATATTAGATGGACATGCTTGACCACTGAACTAATTCTTTAATTGATATCTGGCCAGAATAGATATAAGTGTCGTATTCAATGACCGAATTTCAAGAAAGGAATTCAGAGAAATACACAAAATGTGTGATCTTTCCTGTAATGAATTACAAACCATACAAATGTTTCACAATTCAAGTAACCACAGCTACTTCTAGATGAATGTCTAACTTAAGAATTTATTAACTTTTCATTTGCAACCAAATGATGCACATTTATGTTTGTTGGCAGCATTTATCCCATGACTGTAGGGGCTTGGCCTCCAATAATTTGCAAAGTGATGCAGTAAATTCTTATGTATATAACAAGTATAAGCCAAATAATGCAATATGGAACCAAGGTTAGAGCTCAGCCTCTCCAATAATCTAAGGTCTCCTACAGTTTTGTATCTACATGTATCACAAGTTTAAATTCAAGGTGTTTGTCTGATTATTTTTTTGTTTAATCTTACAGACCGTATAAGAAATGATACGTTAGTAGCTCATCTGACAAAGCAAAGGAAGCAGACAGCATCATCAAATACAGATGCCAGATCACGACAGAAAGAGGTGAATTTCTTAATCATCTTTGTAAAATACCTCTGATCTGTTTTAATCAGATTAACTGTCACGTCTTCAGCCCTTTTGTCATTCAAGTTGTTGAAGTTTGAGGATATTAGTTGAATGAACGAACGTGGTAAGTCGTGTCATGATAAAGTCATGATAGACAACCCTAAGTCTTGAGGAAAGTATTAAAAAGGCCTTCTCCTTGAAGGTGGTATTCAGGATCAATACTCTTAACGATTTTTTTCTGAAATGGCAAGCAAACAAGCATTGGTTATGTAAGCAGATTTTTAAGACAGTGACATGGAAAAAACATTTTTACTCATTTGAAGAATTCATGAAGAACAAAATATTTTTCAATTTGTAAAACAGTTGAGATTAATTTGAAATACATTCACAATTGTAAAGAAAATAAAGGAATGCTGTTTCTCTTCTAAAATATTCTTCTACACCTGTCATTTTTATCCAATATGCGACATCGTTAAAACTCAATATCATCAATAATGAAGATGCTCCTTAAATGTTTTGTTTGTCTTTTTGCTTTATCATCTGAGATAAATTACTAACCCTTTAACAAGTTAATTTTTGCTTTTACTATTGATAGTCACATATATTTCCTCTTGTTTGAATAATTTATTATTTGGTACTTAATGTACCTCCGCCAATGAAGTTGGACAGGTTATATTTTTGCCTGTGTTTGTTTGTCATCAACATATCTCAAGCTCTGATTATTGGATTTTGATTGAATTTAGTGTGTGGTTTTATTACTGCTGAAGGAGGTGATTACACTTTTGGCAATATTAGGACAAGGGAAGGGTAGAAATGGAGGGGTGGGGATGTTCTAGTATGAATTGTCTGTTATCAATATATCTCAAGCTCTGATTATTGGATTTTGATTTAATTTAGGGTGTGGTTTTATTACTGCTTAAGGTGGTGATTACAATTGTGGACATTAGGACTGGGAAGGGTAGAAATGGAGGGGTGGGGATGTTCTAGTATGAATTGTCTGTTATCAATACATCTTAAGCTCTGATTATTGGATTTTGATTAAGTTTAGGGTGTGGTTTTATTACTGCTTAAGGTGGTGATTACAATTGTGGACATTAGGACTGGGAAGGGTAGAAATGGAAGGGTGGGGATGTTCTAGTATGAATTGTCTGTTATCAATACATCTTAAGCTCTGATTATTGGATTTTGATTAAGTTTAGGGTGTGGTTTTATTACTGCTTAAGGTGGTGATTACAATTGTGGACATTAGGACTGGGAAGGGTAGAAATGGAAGGGTGGGGATGTTCTAGTATGAATTGTCTGTTATCAATACATCTTAAGCTCTGATTATTGGATTTTGATTAAATTTAGGGTGTGGTTTTATTACTGCTTAAGGTGGTGATTACAATTGTGGACATTAGGACTGGGAAGGGTAGAAATGGAGGGGTGGGGATGTTCTAGTATGAATTGTCTGTTATCAATACATCTTAAGCTCTGATTATTGGATTTTGATTAAATTTAGGGTGTGGTTTTATTACTGCTTAAGGTGGTGATTACAATTGTGGACATATTAGGACTGGGGAAGGGTAGAAATGGAGGGGTGTGGATGTTCTAGTATGAATTGTCTGTTATCAATACATCTTAAGCTCTGATTATTGGATTTTGATTAAATTTAGGGTGTGGTTTTATTACTGCTTAAGGAGGTGATTACAGTTTTGGACATATTAGGACTGGGGAAGGGTAGAAATGGAGGGGTGGGGATGTTCTAGTATGAATTGTCTGTTATCAATACATCTTAAGCTCTGATTATTGGATTTTGATTAAATTTAGGGTGTGGTTTTATTACTGCTTAAGGTGGTGATTACAATTGTGGACATATTAGGACAAGGGAAGGGTAGAAATGGAGGGGTGGGGATGTTCTAGTATGAATTGTCTGTTATCAATATATCTCAAGCTCTGACTTAAATTTTGATCAATTTGGTGTGTGATTTTGTTGCTGCTTTAAGAAGAAGTGACTTTATTTGGAACAGGGAAGGGCAGAAATGGAGGGGTGAGGATGTTTTGGGGTGAGATCTGTCAAGACTTAATAGTTCAAACTTTCCAATGGAATGTGCAGAACAATAAATTTGTGCCCTGAAAGAACTTCCAAACAATCCATTTTCTGCTCTCTAAAAGAAATCAAATTTAGGGGTTGGGTATCAATTGAAATAATTGCTTTTGGCATGAATGAAAAAGATGGAATGTGAATCTTGCTTGAAAAGAACTCAAACAATTAATGCTGAACCTGAATAAACCTGAAAATAATGAAGGTAGATTACTCGAAGTGCCTAGAGTGCAAATGGAAAATACTGATTAGAAGTGAAAAAGATTATTTGGGGATAATATTTAGTGGGTCTAGGATTTCTGAGATTGATTGTACTGGGGATGGGAGTGAATATAATACAATTTTAGGCATGTTTAGATTATCAAGCGGGTGGGGAGGTATGTACTCTACAGAGTGCTAAAATTCTAGTTGCCTATTTTTTACTCCTCTTTTTATGCTCTAGCTGGTACAACAGGTGTAGGAACAGGAAGGGTCATCTCTCAGGGGTGGGGGGGGGGAGCAATACCCCCAACATTTATTAGTTACAAGCAGAAGAATTGCATGCTAAATTAAGCTTCCATCAATGTTGTTGCTAATCAGTAAATCATTCATTTTAGGGAAATTTCCTCAATTTTCAGGAAAATTTCCCTGAATCTTAGGGAAATGTCCTTCAGTTTAATGTTGATATTTCCACTCTCAATAGTACATGCAACTGGGTGAAATTATCTTCGGTGAGAGGTGGTAACCTCGTACAGTTTTTTGCTGACATTTTCTTTATTTCCATTCACTATATAAATGTTTTACAGTTGTGTAACTTTTGCGAATTTAGGTGCTTGAAATAAAGAATTGATTATAATGACCATAATAATAAAAGGACTTCTGGATTTAAGCATTTTGGTACTTTATTGTTGCAAGATTTATATATTGTAAACAGCAGTAATACATTTTCTTTTTTTCTGATTCAGTATGTTGGTGGAATATTCAGTAAACTGGAGGCTCAGTTCAGAGCAAGTTTGGCCATCAGCAAGCCATACAACATGCCGAATCAACCAAGGTTGGTTTGTCATTATATCAGCGCTGTAGCCAAAATGGTTGCCCCCCCCTCCCCTTTCAACTTTGTGGTCGTCGACAAATTGAACATGCTTGTCGGTAAAAAGTAAAATTGAGAAAAAAGATGAAAATAGGAAAGAAAAAGAAATGGAGAAAGAGGGAAAAGAGAAGAGAATTTTGCCTGTATCAAAAATTACATCACATATGTAGTGGCGTAGGAACTGGGGGCAATAATTTCATTTGGGGTGAAGTACCATTTTGGTCCCCATTATAATGAAGGTCTAAAGAATTGATTTTTGAGTCAGATTCCATGCATGGCTTCTTTCTTCCAAAAAAGTTCATTCTTTGGGAAATCTTACCCTCCAATTATCGTAAATTTTCCTTCATTTTCGTGAAAATTGCTTCAATTTTTGTGCAATTTCCTTCAGTTATGTTAAATTTTCTTCATATTTCGAAAAGTTTCTATCAATTTTTGTGAAATTTCCTTCAATTTTCAGGAAATTTCCTTCATTTTCGTGAGGTTTTCTTCAATTTTTAGAAATTTCCCTCATTTTCGGGAAATGTTGCCAAATTTCCAATAATTTTATGACCCCTTTACAATAAGAGACTCATATATTTTTGTAGTATTTGTTGGGACAAATGATAAAATCTCCATGTCAAATACCTTCCTATGCCGATGATATGCAGTTGAACTTCATTGATCTCTTGAATGAAAGATAGGTATAGTTCTTTCCACAAAGATAACTCAAGAACGAACATTCTATGCTAATTCTGATCAAATTTACCCCTCCAAATACCTAAAATCGCAGGGCTTTGTCCCTTCGACCCCACTATAGGGACCCTTAGGCAGACCCCACTAGGGGCCCTTAGGTGGACCCCACTAGTGGCTCTTTGGCAGACCCCACTAGGGGCCCTTAGGTGGACCCCACTAGTGGCTCTTTGGCAGACCCCACTAGGAGCCCTTAGGCGGACCACACTGCTAAACTGTCAGCCCTGAACTGACTCCAGCCTCCCCCCCCCTTCCTTTCTCAACCAGAGTACCCTAGCTATAGTCCTAAGTGTATCCAAGTTAATATCTTAATATCTTTCTGGGGAGCTTGGCCTAGTAATGAAAAGACATACAAACATGCAAACCTTTGTCTGCAGCTAAAGACCAGAGTGGTGTTTGAAGTGGTAGGGCAAAATCATAAAATTACACTAAGATACAAATATTACCATGTAGAAGATGTAAATATTGGGGAAATGCACAGCCCTTCCCCCCCCCCCAAACAAATGTTATATATATATATATATATATATATATATATATATATATATATATATATATATATATATATATATATATATATATACATATATATATATATATATATATATATGTATATATATATATATGTATATATATATATATATATATATATATATATATATATATATATATATATATATATATATATATATATATATATATTTAGAACCCTACCTATGACTATAGATATCATTCTCCTTTTTTGTCCATATTTCTTGGCTTGGCAATGTCACTGCTTCTTGGGATGTATTGTATTTTATACATTATAGCAGTAGGAGACATACACGATTCAAACCAGATGAAACAGATATAACCAATGTAAGGTCAAGATATTATAATTTAGATCTTGACAGTATAAATAACTGACTCAATCTGTCCGTTCACACTTGTTCATGCAGGAATAATAATGTACATGCTGGGTGTGCTCTCACGGGCACTACAGCTACAGCTCGGTTGAATAATGTATTGAGACTTGGCAGATTGACGTCTTGCAAAAAAAATTGGTTCATTTATCATAATTTGTGCTAAAATGTTGTCAAAATAATTCCTAAAATTAATATTTATCAGGATGAGTCATTGCAGGTTTGCTTCCATTAGCCCATTTATTGTAAGAAAATATACTATAAACCATAAAAAAATATTTTCAAAAATGATCAGAATCTGTTAAAATTTTTACTGTTTTACAGCATGTTGAATTTTCAGGCCATACAATATACAAACTTAATGTTAATGCTATTATTTTTATGTTAAGTTATTGTTATTCTCTCTTCTACTACTGTTAGTTGAATGGAAGCAGTTGAATATGGTTAAGAGGTTTTGCATCTCTGCCATACCCTTTATTAACATTTACAGGTGATCTTGGTACTTTTCTTTATCTCTTTAATAATCTATTTAAGTGTTCTTAGTTCTTTTGTTTAATCCCCTTGGAAATCCTGATAATGAACGACTGGAATTAATTCAATTTCAACATCATGGCTTTGTGCATCCACCTGTGGGATACAAAGGCAGGGCATTTTATTGATTTGCTTATTTGGAAATGCTGGTTGGGTTTAAGATCTGGTTGGGATTTAATCATAGTCACAAATTAAAATTCTTGTTGTGGTTTAATTAAAGAATACTTGGTACTATTTGAAACCTCCAAAAGAAGTCGAGAAAAAGTGTCCTAAAAGCAAGACACCTGATTCTAATAGGAATATTTTGCTTTCAGAATTTTTGTAACCTTTTTACAACATTTGCTTTTTCATAGATCAAAAGCCAGACTGGGGCAGGTCAGAGCAACATAACGATCATAGCCAGCTGTAGCGGATTGTAAAGCAGATGCCATGTTGGAAATTAAAATTGGATTGTTGAATAACTGAGAGCCGTCCTCTCTTCTCAACTTAAAATTAGGCACCTTGACTTTCAGTTGTGTTGTGGAGGGAATGTGCTGACCCCAATTTAAGCTTTTTTAGGGGCTGCTCCACATCACACCTTTCTACCACCTTGCCTCCCCTCAATTGTTCCGATGACCTTTTTGTGCACCCTTCTCTTGAATGTACCCATAAATAAACTCAGGAGATGCCACTGCATTGCTGATATTATCACAATACATGGATCTTTAATGATTTATGTACTATTTTTGGTCATCTGTGTATGAATTATCTGTCGTGTGTATTTTTCTTGGCTTAAAATATAGAAATAAATGTTTATTAAAAAAGGTCTTCTTGTTACTTTGCATTTTTACTACGTCCATATTTGTAGTTCTTCATTCTTTTGTTTGTGCATTTTTATATAAAATTGAAGTGTCATAATTATACAGCAACTAGGAAATACTCACTATGACCAAGGACATGCCGAAAAGTTTCTCTTTAAGCCTACCCGCACCCGAGTTAATCCTGAAAACTCAGGCATGACAATTATCAACCAGTCTTCCTGTTCTGTGTATTGTTTCCATTCCAAACAATGATTGTTTATCTGCCATTCCCATGCACACCACAGCCAAGTAGCCCAAGGTTATTTGTGTGTATAAGATTACAGAAAGCCATTGCTGAGTAATTAAGGTACTTTTGTGATTGAAATCACTCATCCGTTTTTGGTGTCTTAATGGGAGAAATTTGTTTGCAAACTTTTGTTTGTATCATACATATGCCTGAGGTGATGTGTGCATTAACTGTGAATGATTGATGGACCATTTCTCCTAAGCAAAGACAAGACATTGCTTCATGTATTCCAGCTGAAGAGGGTTCTTTTTAAATTAATGACTAAAATACATGGGAGGGTAGATGACTATTGAAATTAGTATTTGTACATGCCATCTCTCTTCCCAACACAACTTGGTTACACTTATTTTGTTTTATGTAATAGTTTCAAAAAAGTTTCCCCTTTCCTAATTTACAAGGCACTCCAAGATCTTGTCGGTACCCTCCCCAAAGTCTCCACTCTTAGATCCGGCGATCTCCTGGTGCACTGCACCAGAACACTCAAAGCTACCACCCTCCTCAACACCAAAACCCTAGCCAATACCGGTATTAACGTTACAGTCCCCCCACCGTTCCTTAAACTACAGCAAAGGTGTGGTCAGGTCGAGGGACCTGGCCTACCTAAATGATGAAGACCTCTTAAAAGAATTGACAAGCCAAAATGTCACAGAAGCCCTTTGCCTCATCCTTAAGAGAAACGGTGCCGAAACACCCACAAACACCATTTTCCACACCAACTCTCCCTTCCCACATCACAGCGGGCTACTTAAGAATCTCAGTCACCCCTTATATCCCAAACCCCCTCTGTTGCCATAAGTGTCAGAGGTATGGTTATAAAAAAAACTCCTGCCGCAGCCAAGCGCGCTGTGGCAACTGTGGAGCCCTGGACCATGACAGCACCTCCTGCACAAGCACCCCACACTGCACAAATTGCAGTAGTACTTATCCAATTAACCATCCCTCCTTCTCTAAAGACTGCCCCACTTGGCCTTTAGAAAAACAAATCACAAAACTAAAAGCCCTAAATCCCAACATCACATACCCAAAGGCCAGGAAGCAATTTCTCGGGTCACTCCACACTAAACCATCCTACTCGAGCGTAGTCTCCTCAAACACCAAAATTGCCCTAACACAACTAAAACTGACTCACATACCCAAACTGACCTCACCTGGCTCTTCTTACCTAGTCCTAAACCCATCACCATTGACAACGAACAAACCACACCTATTACCCAAACGACCTCCACTACCACCACTTCTCCCCCTAATCTTCCTTCCTCCTCTATGACTCCCGCCATCCCTTACGCCAACACCTCTAATGCCATCAAACTCAAGCCAACCTGGCTAACAGTCATCCAATCATCAAGCAACAAACCAAGAAACAACCATTAAACAAACGGTCCACCATCCAAACCCACACAAATGACACTGAAGAGAACATGGATTGTTCAGTTACCGAACATACTTCTCGTCCAACTTTCAAAAACAACCGTTTTCAAAGAAACAGGGACAAATCCAAATAAAAAATAAACCAACTCAGATCCTCCCCAAGATAACCCCCTGCCTCCTAATGGCATGCAACATAAACAATAACAATAACATTCACAACATCATACGATGGAACATAAGGAGCCTTAAGGCCAATTCTGAAGAAATTGACCTTCTAGCCACCTTCAACCCGGTCGTCTTCTGCCTACAAGAAACTTTTAGAAAACCACCGACCATTACTCCCTCAACAACTTCGCTTGCTATCACAAACATCAAGTGGACGCCGACAGGGCCTGTAGGGGCGTCTCCATTCTTGTTAGACAAGATATCCCACACAGCCCTGTTCATGTACACACAGACCTTCAGGCCATCTGTATATCTATCTCCCTCCGCAAAACTTTCACTCTTTGCAATATTTATCTCCCCCCCCCACCAACACCAACATTCAGCCAACCAGCCTTAACAACCTCATCTCTCAGCTTCCTCCCCCCTTCATCCTTCTTGGTGACTTACAACGCTCACAATTAACCCTCTGCAGGGCTCTATTACCACCCCAGAGGCCAGCTCTTCAAAAATGCTGTTCATCAGCACAGCCTCTCCTTGCTCAACACTAACTCTCCCACCTACCTACACCCTGTCACAGGCTCTCTTACCTGTATTGACCTGTCTATCTGTTCCCCCAATGTCCTCCCTGATTTTAGCTGGAGAGTCACTGCTGACCTCTGTGGTAGTGATCATTACCCTCTTCTTATACACTCCAACTTTCAAACCTCCACTGACCACACCCCCAATTGGAACCTCGAGAAGGTTGACTGGCCCCTTTTCAAAACCCTATGTGACTCACACCTCTCCCCCCATCTCCTTGAGAATGAGGATCCCATATCAAACTTCAGTAATATCCTTATCAACATCGCCACCTGCTCAATTCCCAAAAGCTTCAAACCCCCAAGTCATCCCCCAATCCCTGGTTCTCTGATGACTGCAAAACTGCCATCAAGAACAGGAAAAGAGCCCTCAGGAACCTCAAAAGTAGCCAGACCACCCATAACCTCAACCTCTTTCGGATCAGCCGTGCCAAGGCCAGACGCACTATCAAGGACAGTAAAACCAACACTTGGCACAACTTTATTTCTTCTCTCACAATCAACACCTCCACTAAGAAGATTTGGAGAATGGTTAACAGCTTCCACAGCAGAGTGAGCAAATCTCCCATCTCTCTTGGAATGGTGACCTCACCGCGAAAGAGGACATCGTTAACCACCTCGCCGCCACTTTCAGCAACATCTCGTCCTCGACCAACTACTACAATGCCTTCAAAACCAAAAAAGCTTGCGATGAAGCTTGGAGAATCACTTTTCCTTCTGACAACTCCGAAAGCTACAACACCCCTCTCAACCTTTCTGAATTAAACCAAGCCATCCACGATCTGGCTGCACCTCCAAGGGCCCAAATAACATCCCCTACCAGTTCCTGAAACACCTCCCCATCAAGGCCACCACTACCCTACTCACCATCTTCAACCACATTTGGTCCTCACACTTCTTTTCCCCTATCTGGAGGACAGCTATTGTCATCCCAGTCCTTCAACCGGGGAAGGACTGTACTGACCCCTCCAGCTACAGCCCCATCACCCTTACCTGCAGTCTTTGTAAAATCATGGAAAAGATCATTAATTAGAGACTAAACTGGTTCCTAGAGACCAACAGAATCCTCTCCCCTCACCAAAGCGGCTTCCGAAAACGTTGCAATACCCTAGACCACTTAATTACGCTCGTCACCGCTATCCGGAAATCATTTGCATAAAAGGAACACCTCAATGCCATATTTTTTGACCTCTAGAAAGCTTCGACACTACTTGGAAATACGGCATTACCTGTAAACTTCACACCATTGGCCTCAGAGGCCATCTCCCCATCTTTATTCAAAACTTCCTCTCACCCAGGCAGTTCCAAGTTCGTATTGGCCACACCCTCTCCAACCCGTACCCCCAAGAAGAGGGCGTCCCCTAAGGCCGCATCCTCTCTCCCACTCTCTTCAACCTGAGCATTAATGACATCGCCGATAACCTTGGTCTCAACATCAAACGTACCTTCTGCGTGGAAGACTTCACCATCTTCTACTCCTCCCCTAGTTTTCCTATTGTTGAAAATAGGCTCCAAATCGGCCTCAACCAGCTGCAAGTCTGGAAGAACCGTACGGTTTTAAATTCTCCAAAGACAAGACAGTCTGCATGCACTTTTGTCATTTCAACAACCTCCATCCCAACCCGAAGTTTGTGCTCAATGGCAATCGCATCCCTAAAGTTTAACACACAAAGTTCCTCGGTCTAACTCTAGACCCCAAGCTCACCTACAAGCAACACATCACCAACCTGAAACAAAAAAGCGACAGCTCCCTCAACATCCTCCGACTCCTCTCCAACACCACTTGGGGTGCGAACCGCTATGCTCTCCTCAAAATTTTAAGGCTCACCATTCGTGCCAAAGTTGACTACGGCAATATTGTCTACTATGTCGCTCACAACTGAGACCTCAATCACATCCAAAATAAAGCTCTCAGCCTTTGTCTAGGTGACTACAGGACCTCCCCAATCACCAGCTTTCACGTTGAAGCCAGCGAACCCTCCTTTCTACTTAGATGTAGAGAGCTTAGCCTCTCCTATGCTTTTAGGGTCCTCACCAACACCCAGAACCCTGTTTACAACCTCATTAGGTACCCAAATTTCTCCACCCTCTTTGATAAGACAAAAACCTTATCCCCGCCATTCAGCTTACGTATTAAATCAGACCTCGTCCATCTCGGCATCAACCCCACCACTCTTGGCACCTTCTCCTGGCCCACTTTTCCTCTTAAGCCACCCCCCTCCCTTCTGTCTACCTGGGCCTCTCCACTCATCACAAAACTCAAACCTACCTTAACCTCTTCATCAATCTCCACAACCAAATCAAAGACCAACTCTCAAATTACACCTCCATTTATACTGATGGCTCCAAGGAAGGCCGCCTTGCGGCAACAAGACAGCTGCCGCTGCCGTCATCCAAGACATCACCCTCAGCAGCAGACTTCCCAACTACTCATCCATCTTTTCAGCCGATTCCATTCTCCTCGCCCTCAACTTTGTTGAGTACTCTCCGCTCAGCCACTTTCTTCTTCGACTTTAAGGCTGTTCTTACTTCTTTACTTAATCTTAAATGGGATAACCTCACATACCACCTCCTCCTCCGAAACTCCTTTCTCCCAGTCTGTTCTGGATACCTAGCCATGTTAGCATCCCAGGCAATGACAGGGCAGATGCAGCCGCTAAGCTTGCCCTCAACCTCCTCCCTACCCCTTTTCCCAAAACCCTCTCTGACATCAAACCGCTTATCGCTTCCCTTCTTCGTGACCGCTGCAAACCTCATGGGTCTGCCAAATTGATAACAAACTCCATGTCATCCAGCCCATAATTCCGTTCAAATCCACCATTAACAACCTCTCTCGTATCGACAACATTCATATTACCCGTTTTAGAATTGGTCACACCCACTCCTACCTCCTTATTGGCTCCCCCAACCCCTCTGCAACAATTGCCATTGCACCCTCACTTTCTCCTTGCTTGCCCCCTATAAAACCTTCCCAGAGCTTCCCTTGCTCCCCACAACTCAATTGCTGAATTCTCCAGCAAAATCCTCCGGATAAAATTATCTTCTTCCTTCATCATGCCTCCCTCTACAACCATATTTAATTATACTCTTCCACCCCCTTTCTACTTTGTTTTTATTTCAACCATGCACCTCCCCTCTCAATCACAGCTTTCTGACCTTTTGTTCTTGAATTTCTCTCATTTACCCAGTTTCCTTTCTTCCTACCTCTAGAATGATCTGACCTCTCAGGCACAATTTGACCTTTGTTGTCGTGGTGCCGTTAAGCCCTCATCAAACAAACAAACATTTATGTAATAATCTTTCATATAAATACAATCGGGTAAAGCACCATGGGTACCCTTTCCGGTCTTGGTTCAGTCAAATTTATATGGTAAACCTCTTGGCTTCTAGAATGGCCTGTGCCAAATAGATGATTTTTACAATATATTGACAGAAAGCAACAATTTGATCTTAAGTTGAAGAAAATGTACAAATCACCCAAATTTATTATTTTTGGTCAATGCGACAGCATTATCTATGCGGTCATGATAGCATATGTATGTGTCTGGGGCCTTAGCTCGTAAACATGGAATCTCAAGAACGATAAACTTGATTTGTCACAAGTGGTCTGCAGATGTGTTTTTGGTGATGTCATGCATATTAATGAGTGGGCGGGGCTTAATATTAAACCCTTAAAATGCTCATATTTTAATAACCACATGTT
The DNA here is from genome assembly GCA_020152595.1 of Chiridota heheva. Classification (NCBI taxonomy): domain Eukaryota; kingdom Metazoa; phylum Echinodermata; class Holothuroidea; order Apodida; family Chiridotidae; genus Chiridota; species Chiridota heheva. The sequence continues at coordinate 373,983 of JAIGNY010002720.1, read as the reverse complement.
TGTTGTTTCATATTTAGGGTAATTATTAGTAAGATAGTGTGTACATGTTCATGGTACAAAAATGTTAAATTTTATTAATATGCCTTATGGGCAGGGCTTAACATGACTTTTTAAGAGAGCTTGTGAACATGTATCTTTTGATTCAGTTCATATGTGATACACAGATAGCCCATTCCATGTAAAATCATGGTACAAAATGTATCTCAAATATGAAATGGGCAATACTGTTATTGGGTATTAAATTCATGGGAATAAATTAATATGTACACACATGGGTCTGCAGATGTGCCCTATTCTTGGCGGCAATGCCATGTATATTAATGAGTAGACAAGGCATAGTCAATTATGCAATCTTTTTGACATCAAATGGAAACCATAAATTTCTTTAATGTTTGTTAACTTGTTTTTTAGTCCTCGACACCAATATCATTGAACTAGAACAATTGAATATGACAAAAAGGTTTTGAATCTCCAACATACCCCACTTAAAATTTAACAGAATACACCCGACTGGCTTTCAATCACTGAAATTTAGGACACAAATTTGAAGAATTTACATTAAAAGATTTTTAGCAGTTCTCTTTCACACATCAGAACTTTTGCATAGGCCTACCTCAAAACTGATTTGCCAGAAATTGGAAACGTGCTTTTTGAGTTGAGAAGCTTTCTGGTGAATATGCCTGGCTTTGCTGTTTTACAGGGGCGGCCCGCCCTGCCCACTGGGGGTCCGACCTGCCCCCTGGGATCCAACCTGTCCCTCATGAGAATTGTTTTTGTTAATATTCCTAATTAACCTCATAAATACAGAACACAGAATGATAGCATAGTAAGGAATTGTCCTGTTTGTAAAGGGGCCCCCTGGACCTCATGCCAAAAAGACGCAGTCACACGCACATTAATGTGCCCCTCAACAAGTCTAGCACCCTGCCCCTATTTAAATCAAACTAGGGGTCTGTATACCTGTCCTGTTCATAGACCTTCAACAGATACAAGTGGCGTAGCCAAAGGTTGTGATCACCCCACCAATATTCCGTTTTTTTCAGTTCAAAATTAGTACCATTCATCGGCAGGGCCATATTTTGTATCTCATCAGTTCATTTCTGTTACTTGCCCCACCAATATGGAAATCCTGGCTACGCCACTCAGATATGACAGTGACATGCACTTCTGCAACATGCAAGTAAATAATTATCACATAAAAACTATCAGTCTTCAAGCAAGAACCACTAAAAAGTTTTGTAATGTTACTTCCTGTTATTTTTAATACTAGACTTGCCAGTTGCAGTCACTTTTTTGTGACACTTCTTAAATAGTAGTTTTTTACTCCTTCACCATAGTGTTTGGTTTACTATTGTTTGATGGATGTGGTAGAGCGCTTAAGATTATAAAGGGAGATAAGTTTCCCACTGATGCAGGACAGACAAGGGTAGTTTTGAGTTCAAAGCTGCTAAAAGCTCACCAAAGGCAGAAATCCATTGTGGTTCCGATGCTACTGAAACTTTTGACTGGAAGCATTTAATTTTTTTAATTGTACTTCTGTACGTATTGTGCTCTCGCATGTATAGTTATTTTTCACACTACAAGACGTGTAGTTTTGTATATCATTTTGTTTCTGAAGTGTTACAGTTATTACCGCCTTCTCACTTAATGATCTTGAGATGTGGTTATTTACCCCACTAAGCGTAGAGGGGATATTTACGAGAGTTATACTTACCTTCCAGCGTTAGAATCAGGTCATTAGACCAGATTGCATATTTATAGCATGGAAGGTAACGTATGACTTGGAAGTAAATAAGTTTGTTAACAGAATTTTATATTTAGCCCCACCTACTGATCAATATTCATGACAGCACTAAAAACGATAGGGATCACCTACAGACCACAACACATCCATATAAGGGTGTTTCAGCTTAAATGCTTACCCTACGAAAATTGAAAAGAATACAAAGAGAATAATGACATATTTTTATTTTTGTATTCAGTGTTGATAAAACATACAAATGTAAAGAAAAACAAAACTAGGACTGCTAACTACTGAATGTTTGTTAACTGATTAAAAAGGGAATTAATGAAAGTAAAACAATGGTAGTTTCCTTAATCTGTGTGACAAGCTGGAGTACAACACACTATCTTTCAAAATAATAGCTGAAATTTTCATCTGTAGTGTAGTACCTTTCTTTAGAGAAAAAAAACATGATAACAAGATTGTTGAAAAGACCTTTTTTATAATATGAATGTCAATTTTAAGTTGAAACTATGATGTGCAAAAATAGAACAAGGTGTTGCTCCTGAAACTATCACGGCACTATACAATATGGACTCTTTGATCAAAACTTCCACAAAAATAAAATAGGCCTTAATAGAGAAATGTAATCATCCCAAGTATTGGCTTTGACTGACAGACTGTTATAGAAATACAAATATTTCAAAAATTCAAAAGTTTTCTCCACTGGAGATATATCTGAAATGCACCAGACTTTTGTACACTCTGTTTAAAGTCAAACACTATAACCAGAATAATGTCACAAACGATGTTGTAAGCACAATACCAGCAGTTCAGAGTTTAGAAACAATGTCCATTCATGAACTTGTTGGTACGTCAGTCAAAATAAAATGTGCGACAATAGACTTCTGTTGCTGAGCTTGTAGAAGTCCATGGAATGACTTAGGCACATCTAATGACAACACTAACTCCTTGTTATCTGTCTCGTAAGCAACGTTCTCTACTCCAGCTGACCCGACAAAATGTAAAAATCATGTATGTACAAATGATGTTCGTCACTTTTATCTTCTTTGCTGAAATTTCTGGAAGCCACGTCCGCCACCTCTGAAGCCTCCCCTCTGGTCTCCTCTTCCACGTCCCCTTGAAGCAGCAACTGTTAAGATATAGAAAGAATGGGGTCTTTGTTATTCAATAAATAAGTCATTGCTAGGTACTGAATTTCAATCATTTTTACTTTCGTTTCTAAAAAACTTGACAAAAGCTGAAAATTATTACATTGATACAACACAACTAGAATATTAGCACTCGGGAGCAAGAATCGCGTTAACGACAAATTTGTCGCTATGGCTGAAATTTCTTATGACACATATTGTATAGAGCTGTGAACGTTTAGGGATTTTAGTAAACGTGTACACGCCAAAAAAAGCGAGCGTGTATCGTGTACACGAGTTTAGTACGTAATTTTCAGAAATACACCCAAATTGCTCCAAAACTACGAAGCGAAGTAAAAAAATCGCGCAACTAGTATGGCAAAAGTACTGGCTGCATTGCCCAAATAGACGCTGAGTTTTGCTTTCCAAATCGTAAAAAGTTTACTTCTACAGTACAAATCATCATTTTTATGGAAAATATGCATGAAAATTCAGTTTAGAAAGAGCAGATAACTTCCTTTCAATGTCATTTAAACTCAACATCGCGTAACTTGTTTGTCCAATTCGCTACGGCTTTCAAGGTTCTGTGAAAATCTTGCATACTGACGTCTATGATATACCTCGCCGTAAAACATTTCAAAACTACGCCACCACCACCAGGAAGTTCTGAAATATTAGTCCTCTCGAAAAAATGGCTGCCTTCTTTGCGAAGCATGCAGAATTTCAGCTTTGTTAAAATCTTTTTCTGTTTATTTATTATGCAATATTTTTTCTTTCTTGCAAAATTTATTTGACTCATCAGGTAATATTTACATGTAAATGTACTGATTGTCACGATTCAAGTGTTTTTTGGTCGATGAAACGGGCCTTGATTGCGTGGGATTTAAAGCCTTATGGCCTAACGTTAGGCCTATTGTTAGTTTCACTGTTTACTGCTGCACATTCACGGTGCATTTTACAAGTTAGATTACTCAGTTTTATTAAATTAAAGTGCAAATATCCCCATTCATTGAATAATTCGCACATTTAAAAAGATTGCTTCGGGTTTACAGTTTGTAAAAATCATTGATTGGAATTTTGTCAAATGTTTTTGAATCATGAATATTGATTTTCAACAAAGACACTTATAATGTATAAAACGATTACTCGCAATGAAGTATTTAGTAAACGTTTACAAGATTTCGGCGTGAAGCAGTACATTAAACGGTCACAGCTCTAATATTGTACCTGCGTCGTAAGATTTAGATGTAGCATGTGAAATTTTACGCCAGAGTTTTTCATTAATTTAAATGATAATCATGAAGATCTTACCTCTTTGATGCGATTGAAAGTTTTATTTCACACAAAAATGGCTGTACAATGATTCAACATGGCTGTACAACTACTGTACATAAATACATATAGGCTAGTACATAGGCCCTATACATGGTGTACGTACACATGTAGTGTTACATAATGTTGATGTTTTGATGTTGTTTTGAATGCAGGCTGTCAATTGTCAATGATATTATTAGCTAGGATTCTACTATCCTCCTGTATTGTGTTGATCGTGTATCTGTGAAGTGATCACAATCTACAAGTCAAGTTACTATACTGTAAAGAAGTAGGCGTGTTCAAGATCTCAATAGTATATTATCTTTGACCAATTAAAACCTCATGAAAGTTTGGATATAATAAACAAAAGTATTTTTCTATTTTATTTTGGATTGCTAACCCAAATTTCATGATTCAACATTCAACATTATACAAAGATTGGGTAAGAACTTTTTCTTTATATTTTTTATAATAATAAAAGTCAGATTTTGTAATGTTTTTGGTGTATAAATTGCAATTTTCATTCTCTTTACGAGGCAGGCCTATACAAGTGTGTGTTAACAATACTTGCAAGCTTTACTAGCACACAGTGCCCTATACATTACGCAGTACCCTGTACATACGATGGCAAATTTACAAAATATGCCGCAAATTAAGGGCTTGTAACCAAATACGCCAGACAAAAATTTTGAACGTGACCACTGCTCAGTAGAAAGCATACCTCCCACCACGATAGGCATTTCCAATATTTTCTAGGAGTTCATCTATGAATTCCACACCCTTTTCCCGGTTTCCCACCACCAAAGTTTATTCCCCAAAAATATATGGAGGCAACAGTCGCTAAATTGCTTTAACCTATATTAAAAGTAGTGCTGTCAAAATATGGATGTATTATGTTTTGATTATCGTGGAGAAAAGTATTGCGATATATTGGTATATAATGATATTTTCCAAGAAAATTGATTCAGGACACAAATTCTTAATTCACTACTTTTAGAACATGTCTCTCACTTCAATGATTCATGGCTGAATTACCAAACATGTGCGTGTTATGCGTGATGAAATCTAGAACGTAATAGTACCACGATCATGTCGTCTGCTAGATGGAAATCATTTTTTCTTCCATTCAAAAAAGTTAGTGAAATTACTAAACCGAATGACAGCGAGGGTCCTACTAAAACGAATGAGAACTTGAAATAAGCCTAGTTATTATACACATCCCCAGTTTGGCTTAAGCGATATATCAATATATTTTGATATTGACCTATATCGATATGGCTGATATTGAGTTCAAGGGTCGTACGATATATTGATATTATGTTTTTTCAATAATACACAATACATGAACTATTAAAAAGCTAAACATGACTATCAAACATCCAAGTATTTTTTATTAAACAGCCACAAAAGTTAATAAATTTCGATAATATCAAAGTTTCAGGCAGTCACTTATGAGAAAATTTATTAAAACATTGATGTTGTGATAACAATTACCCAAAAATCCTTCCATGAACAAAAAACCACTTGACTCGCGGAGTACAGAGACATTGCGCAATACTTCAACTTTATACTTGATGGATTACGATGTTCAGACAACAAAAATCATAAGATGTTGAATCCTTAAACATCATGTTAAGTTTCCTCAAAAGGAATACTGAATCTGAATTTGTATATCAAAGTCATTAATTGACAAATTACTGACAAAAACTATTGAGGTTTTTCTTACTATTTTGTTCGTTCAGAAAGTCTGAAGTAAAAGTGACAGACTGGTCTTGCCAGATAATGTACAGCGCAGTAAGTACATACACACAGTATCACTGTACAGTACTTTACTATGTACACACATACCATCTACCACTGTTTCTTCGGAGTGACAACACTCAATGCGATGATTGAAGCAGACTGAATAATATAATAATATTGGATAATATGCATTATATATGGACTTCGAATGTCTAGAAGTCCATATAATGCTACCAAAATAATGCCTTTTTGGTACAACTTTCATAAAAGTGAGTGAGTTCTAACATTTTAAGAAAAATTGGAGCCGATTTTTGTAAGGCATACAGTGTAGGCCTATACCAGTTCCACAACATTTTTTTTTAAAAAGAATATGCTGAGGCCTAAACTTTTTCAATGTTTCTGTGATTGATCTTTTGAGATAGAAACTATGTAAAGAACAGTTTTTAACATAATGGGGTTTATTTGAAAATGATATGTACATATTTTGCAGTGATTTCTTTTAATTTGTACAAAAAGTTTTACTTGACTTTTCCTAAGCCGAGACAAGATTACCTTCCCCAGAATAGTACATACAACTTACGTGTGACGTCGTATATTTGCATATCGATATTTTGATATTATTGATATTTTTCAGGCGATATATTGATATTGCATAATGCACAATATCGCCCAAGCCTACCCTCAGTATGGGTTGACACTGGGATTGCCGTATTGAGGGTTGTTAAAAATTAGGTACAATTCCTGGATTTTTTTTAAATTTACACTAGAAAATTGATAATTAAAAAATAACTTACTTTTTGGATATTCTTATACTAATTAGTTTAAATTATACTTTTTCAAAAATCTTTTGTGAAATCTTTACCTACTTAGCACCACAACAGGATAAAGTTCTCCGATATGTTGTTTTGGTCGCCTTCTTTCTTACATAGTCACTGCACTGCACTTAAGTGATAAACTATTCAAACATCTGTAATTAAGTTTTAGGATGTTCCACTGAACTGCAGTTTAATTTTTGGCTGACATTTTTTTGGTTCATATAATTCTATTCAATAGTGTGTGAAAACAAAATACATAAAGCACTAAGAAATGTTTAGATTTAAATTGTACTTTAAAAGTATTATCTTAAGTTTTTCCCACAAATAATCTAAACATATTACACCCGCTAAAATGTACCCGATACAGTGCCGATAACAGTGTTCTGAACTTGACCGTACTTTGAAGAGCTCGTTACAAATTTTTAAGGACTAAAAAGTACGCCCAGCAAATAATGCGATAAAACTAAAATCACTGTAAAAAGAGTTTTTGAGGACATGGATGGGCTTCAAACATCATGAACAAGCATTGTGGGCGAAAAAGAGATAATATGGTTCAATGGTTTTGTTATTACAAAGATCTTAAAACTGATATTTTCCTGTTTTAACACAAGGTTTAAAACAGTGCAGCAGGGTGTAAGTTTTTGTAGTACCCTCTGACAGCCATCCATCACTAACAGCAGCTATACTAACATGGCTGGCATCAGTCCAACGGTACTACTAACCTATCCTTATTTTGTCATTCGTTTGTAACTACATTGATATTCACTTTTCAAAATAAATGGACTGTCATTCGGATACTTTTGACTGTTTATATATAGTCATGGGCCTAGGCCTACATTCATTTTAGTTTCACCCTAGCTAACCTTACCATTAATTACATAGGCCTAGGCCTATCAAGAACTCGTCCTGCACTTGGTAATATTTCATGGAAATGAATTATTGCAAAAATTGTCAGCATTTCCCATTGACAAAGGTTGTATCCTTTTCCTAAAAAAACCCCATAAATTCATAACAGCAGTAGCTAAATGCAGTCTTAATTTCACAATAATCTTGTGAAAAATTATTTGCAAAAACTGAAAAAAGCTATTCCATTAGCTCCAATGATAAGTTCGATAAAGGACCCCTCCAGAGAGTGAAACTGTACTGTGCCGCATGAGCTGTAACGTTGTAGAATCAGCTTGTATGCTGTCTGCGTCTGAAACAGGTGGAAAGAGTCCGTTTGGAAATGAATAAAAGCCTAACGTTATTAGCCTAACAATTATTTTGTCTAAAGGACATGACTAAACGTTACGTACCCTGAGCCGAAGAATAGCCGATTTTCCACGTCCTGCAGAGCCCTTTGGTGCTTTTTTAAACATTGGTGCATTCTTTAACATATCTGGAAGTATGAGAAATCGTATTTTGCTCCCTCTAATGAAAACATGTTCTAACTGAGCAACTCTTCCATCTCGATAAGTAACTGTTATTCCACTCATTTGGCAGTTCATGTTATCTTCAGCTTCAATTAGTTTACCTCGGTACACCTCTCCTGTGCTCGTTTCCAAAGTAACTATATGACCCTCCGCTTCATGCAAAACTTTGATGGGAACACCAATCGACATATTGGATTGATGTTAATAGTCCTTTTACATACAAAAATAAAGAGATGAAGTTGATTTCAGTGAATTTTACAACGTTTACGAGATCATGCCTACGATGCTTTGTCGTTACCGCTAGCCTAGGACGCCAGACGGTTTGGTTGTTTGAGAAATGTCAACAACTGTTAAGCACGTACAAATAGCTTATAAGCGCGCTCTCCTCCACTTATGTTTTTAAACGCGACATCGCCCCCCATTTAGCATTAATTTTGTAAAAATAATGTTTGCATGGAGTGTTTTTTTATTAAATCTAAGCCGGATGCCTATATGTATATATATATATATATATATATATATATATATATATATATATATATATATATATATATATATATATATATATATATATATATATATATATATATATATATATATATATATATATATATATATATATATATATATATATATATATATATATATATATATATATATATATATATACATATATATATATATATACATCTACATATAAATATATAAATATATATATGTATATATAAATATATGTATATATATATATAAATATATATGTATACATATATTTATATATATATATATTCATATATATATATATATATATATATATATATATATACA
>JAIGNY010002720.1:295000-362500 GCA_020152595.1 Chiridota heheva | reverse complement strand
TCTACAGACCACGAGGCCCCGGGTTTAAGCCTGGGTTGGGTAGACACGCCAGTGCACCACAACTGGTTATCAAAGGCCGTGGACATTGACTTGGTTGTCGATGTTATGTCTGTCCGTACGTCGTAGCTGTGTTCTCGTCTGGGTCGTATTAAGCGTTTCGTGATAGCATTTGCACTATCATAACCTAATACGCAGGCGACGACCCCGTCATTGTAAGTGTGTGTTCAACTCTCTCTCTAATGAAAGAATCATTTAACCCCAGAGAGGTCGTATTTCTTATCATTTATATATATATCATTGTAATTGTGTGTTCACTCATCATCATATATATATATATATATATATATATATATATATATATATATATATATATATATATATATATATATATATATATATATATATATATATATATATATATACATATATATATATATATATATATATATATATATATATATATATATATATATATATATATATATATATATATATATATATATATATATATATATATATATATATATATATATATATATATATATATATTCCCATTCCCCCTCCCTCCTCCTCCTCCACCGAAAAATTTATCAACTTTGTATCGATCCGAAAGTTACTGGTGACCCATTTTCCCCGTTTTTTTTCTTTTCAGCTTTAAACATTCAAGATATTGTTTGGTCCAAAATTCGGTAAAAAAGAACAAATTTATACCAAAATCTACAAAACTTGAAAAAAATTTAGATCAAAAGTCTTAAAATCGGCAGGATTTAGACTTATCATGATTATCCAATTGTATTGGTCTTAAATAGGAATATATTATTGCCCAGAATAACATAAAAAGCAAATAAGAGCTTATTTAGATTATTATTCAAGAGGCCATAATTTTCTTGCTGAGAATAACTGTCAGACGATAATTTGATCGGTATATCAGTATAATTTAGGCCAGATGGCCCAAATTCACACCCAGTCTTCATCAAGTCAATGGCAGAACCCAATTTTATGTTACTTTCTTCAATGTGTCAACTGGTCAATAAACTGATAGAAAAAGGATCAATTATAATAAAGGGACTAATATATTTTTGATATTTTGAATGACACTTTCTTATCTCTTAGTCTATCTGTAAGGGGGGCACCTTTTAATTTTTACAAATAAGATGGGAGAGGGCATGTCAGTTTATGTCATGAATGTCCCGAGTCCAAATAGTAAGTTTTGCCCTTAAATAGCCCAAGCTCCTCTTGGGGTGGCTCGCAAAGAGGTTTTACAGATTATATGCTGAAAAACAGAGGTAGGCAAAGGTAAAGGCCTCTAAAGTATAAAAAAAAACAATTAGTAAGATTGTTAGGCCCCTAACTTTGTCTTTCGGGGAAATTCATAATTTTTGAAATTTGACAATTTTAATCTTTTAAAGGCGATATTTGTGTTACATTTTTATGGAAAAGATCAGTCAGATAGTCTTTGAAGAAAAAGTTTTTTAATGTTTGAAAAGGCAGGTTTATTTTCTAAAAAAAGCACTTGTCCTTTAATTTGAAAAAGCACTTTTCCATCTGAAAAGGGCACTTTTCCTGTCTGAAAAGGGTACTTTTTATACTAAAAAAAAAAAATGGGTTTATGTGCCCCCTGCTCCCCCGGTTCCTCCACTTATGCTGAGAAGGGCATTTCCCCCATGATATCCCCTTGCCCCCACTTTCTCCCAGAAAAAGTAACATATTTGTCCGTTTTATAGGCATTCCCTTCCTTCCCCCATGAGACCAAACTGCTCTTGCCCCTCCCCCATCACCCCCTCCCCAGCATCATCAAAATCTTGGCGCCACCACTGCTCGTTAACATACTGTTGTGCATGGATTGACCATCTAAAACTGTTAAACAAACCAAAATGTACTTGCCGGGAAATAATTGAGTAACGACAGAACAAGGAACCATGAAAATTGGCATTGCGCGCCGGATGTATTTTGTTCACTCAAAATGTCTGAAGAATAGATTGCAATTTTTATATATTGATTAGTTATAGTCAACATTAAATGTCACAATTTTAGCGCAGCTTCGTAATTCTACCTATTTCTACATTAGAATTGTGCTGGGTCTATGCATGGAGATATTATTTCATCCCCAAAATATCTCCATGGTCTACAGGTCTATAGGATCTATGTTAGTTTAAATTTTCCTTTAATTTCGAAGGTAGGTGCAACAATTTGAATATTACTTTGGGCCTTGAACCAGTGTGATCCAGGCCCGTAGCTAACATGGAGCGCAGGGAAGGAAGGGGAGGGGGTGGGGCGGTGCCGAAGTTATGTGCTTCCTTGCGAAAAATCAAACAAAAAAAGATATAAGGATATATCGAGAATCTGCCCAACTTGGCACCTTCATCTGTTCATAGGTGGTGGAACCGGAGGTGTATGGGCACAGGGGATACGTTTCCTCCCACTTTTCTCAAAAGTTTTAAAAATCCCCTTTATCAGAAAATACCCTTTCAAACATTAAAAACCTTTTTCTTCAAAGACTATCTTATCTTTTCATTAGAGAAAGTAATACAAATATCGCCATAGAAAGATTGAAAATGTGAAATTTCAATTTGTTTTGCCTTTAGGTTGATAGTCCTTTGATATATTTTGAAGAAAATTCATTTTACTTTTTTACTGTTTGAATCATTTTTCCTTGAACTTTCTTCAGGTACGTGGTAAATTATAATTAACCTTATTCTGTTTTACTACTTTCCTGATATATCCAATGGTTGTTAAGCCACAAAATCGCATAATAAAACTTATGATAGAAATTGACATCAAGACATTGGGGAATCTGAGGCTATAAGATCACAACTAGTCTAATTTTAGTCGTTTCTATACAAATTATACCAAACTTTAAACGTGAATAGGAAACGGAAGAGTGAATGCTTTATTTACCATTTTGTTTCTTTTGAAGTCTTCTTTTATATACTATGGACTTGCCTGACCCCTGAACTAATCCTTTATGTGCTTGTGCCCCCTCCCCCCTCCCCCTTGCAAAAAGTCCTGGCTACGGGCCTGGTGTTACGATGGGTGCGGAAAATGTTTGGATCTGGGGGCACAGGATATGAGAGGCACTTCCAATGTTATATTTTGAGAACATGTAGCACAGCATTATAGAAATTATAGCTTTATAGGGTCAACCCTCCAGCAAAAACAAAACAACAAAAAAACGGCAAATTTTGAAACTTTTATCAGTTTAAAAATTACTGGTGACCCATTTGCATTTTTCAGCTTCCAATATTCAAATTATATTGGTCAAAAATTTGTAAAATATAACAAATTTATACCAAAATCTACAAAAATTGGGAAAGTTATAAGTCTTAAAATCGGAAGGATTTAGACTTATAGACCACGATTAGCCGATTGTATTGGTCATGAATAGGAATATATTTAATGTCTAAAATAATGTGAAAAGCAAATAAGGGGTCAAAAGATTATTATTCAGGACATAATTTTCTTGTTGAGAATAAATATAACTCGGTATATCAGTATAAATTAGACCAGACTGCCAGATGGCCAAATTCATACTTCGTCTTCAGCGAGTCAGTGGCAGAACCCAATTAAAGGCACTCCATGTGTACAATTTGTAATATTTTGCTTGATGTTTGTGTAACACTTTCTTCAATCTGTCAATAAAAAGATCAATTACAATAACTGAATAAGCTGTTGGGGGACTTAAATATATTTTTATTTTTAAATAACATTTTTTTTTTTTTATTCTTTGTAAAGGGGCACCTTTTATATGTTTAATCTTTACAAAAAAGATGGGAGAAGGCACGTCAGTTTATGTCATGGCAATGGCCCGTGTCCAAATAGTAATGACATTTGAAAACACTCTAGAAAACCCTATTTTAAAGAGTATTCACAAATTATAGGCTCAGGGAAAAACAAAAGTCTGAAGAAGGCAGAGGTAGACTGAAAGACCTATTATGTATAAAAATTTTTTTTTTTTTCAAAGTCCAATATGTCGCCGAGTCGTTGGGCCTTAAATTGGGACTACTGTGCATGCACGGAAAGCGCGAGAATTTCACAATTTTAGTCTTTTAGGGGCGATATTTGTGTATTTAATGAAAACCAACTAAAAAGGGCAATTTTCCTCCAAAAAAAAAAAATGCTCCCCCTGTTCCGCCGCCTATGCATGAGTGATTGGAATGGCCCAGTAAAATTTTCATTAAAAAATGCACTGATTGTAATGTCCTCTTGAAGTCTGGAAGTGATGATTTTGCAAATGTACATTTCCTCCATAATTCATATTCCCCCTCCGAGTTAAAAAAACATTTATATCATGTTTCATAAAGTTTATATTGTGAATTATCAGAAATGTCAGAAAATAATTTTATTTTTAGTCTCATTTTCTTAACTTTGAAAATAAATTAAAAATCCCCCTTTTGCAAAATAAGAGAGTTAATTATTATTATTATTTTCTTAAATCCCTCTTTCTTTTTATTCTGGCAACAAGATGTCAGCGCCCTTGGAACAAAACGTAACAATCGTATCAGCTAAGAAAAATCCACCAAAACGAATTACTGCAAGAGGTACGAACGTTTTTTTGAATGAATAACTAGGCCTATATGAATTATGAAGATTCGATAACCGCCATAAATGTGGATTGCATAAGCCCTATCTCAAATTCAAGATAATGTTCATTCATTCAGTCAGCCAGCTAATACCAAAGGTGTTCTAGTACTATTAAAACCAAAGCTGAAATATGTTCCTATATATATATATATATTATGACATATAAATATATAAATATATATATATATATATATATATATATATATAAATATATATATATATATATATATATATATATATATATATATATATATATATATATATATATATATACATATATTATATATATATATATATATATATATATATATATATATATATATATATATATATATATATATATATGATAAGGACCATTTATGAGTCAAACAGGACAATTGCTTACTATGCTTAAGTAACTTAAGGTATTTCATTTATGAGGTTAATTAAGATTATTAAGTTTAAAAATATATATTTATAATTTGTTTTGCTCATGAGGGGCAGGGTGGACCCCAGGGGGCAGTGTGAACTCGAGAGGCAGGTTGGGCCCATGAAGGGGCAGGGCGGACTTTTTCTGTGCTGTGAAACAGCAAAGCTAGGGTCTGTTTGAAAATTGTTGAAAAGTCAGTTAAAACTTTCTTGACATATTTATCCTAGATTGATAAAGATTCAGCTCTTAATAATTTACAGTAAAATTGTATAAATTCAGTCTTAAAAATTTATCAAATTCATGTTTGAAAAGTGAAAGAAAAGATATCTTTGAAAAATTGACCAAAAAGTTATTCAACCAGAATATCTGGCATCTGTGAATATTTTCGAGATAAAAGCCAAAATCCATTCCCTACCACAGATGAGTTTAATACATGAACACTGACTTATAATATATGAGTTTGTGGTGCATGATTTATTTGCATGTTTTACATGCATGTTGCAAAGAAAAACATTGATCTGTATGCAGAAAATGATTCAATGTAAGAATGCATGTATAGTAATGCAGTTTAGTCCAAAAAGTGTTTTTACTATTGTTTTGTTGTACTTTTTATCAAAGGTGCAAGGTCATCACAAATTCCAGATGAAATATTGAAAAATCCTGAACTTCTGGATGCCGTAAAGCAGGTAAAAACCTCTTAATTAAACTTAATTGAAAAGTGCTAATTGAGTTACATTGCAAGAGACGAACAGGAAAAGAATTAATTCTGATGTTAATTACGAACAAATTTTTCTATGTATAATTGATTTTTACTAAACTTATTCAAATATAATTGTACATGAACAAGATATGTTTTATTTTGCTTTTATGAAACTTGTTAGTAAGTCATGATAGTACCATTCCAGGATTGGTAGTACTTGGTATTTGATAGTAACTATGACAATTGAAAGTAGATATTTGAAAGTGACACTGTAGGCCTATGCATTCAATACAAAATTGTAGTGTTAGTGAATTTAGAAAAATGAATGTCTTCATTGTTTTAATTTATGATGCTGACAACAGAAAACAAAATAGCATATTCCTGCTCTTGAAAATAAGTAGTTTTGTTGAATTAAGATTTACATTTATAATAGTTCCAGTAATTTTTTATTTGAAGACGGAAGTCTTTAACTTGTTTGTTATCTTTATTTTCAGACTGTGGGAACAATTTTAATACACTATCACATCTAGTATTTTATTATGAAGCCAAAGTACACAAATGTCTAAGGCAACAAACTGAGGATACTAAAAAAAAAAAAAAACTACAATCAATTTTGGCCATTTTTCAATAACATTTCTTCACTTTGCTTTGTCATTGATATTTACTTCTATCAGCTCCCTGCAAACTACAACTTTGAGATTCCTAAGACAATATGGAGGATAAAGAATACACATGCAAAATGTGGTAAGAGATCTTTGATTATATTTCTGCCACTTTAGATGTTTGAGTTCAGTAGAACAAAATGTCTCTTCCTACTATATGTATATATGTGATGGAGAGTAGTTTGAATCAATTTATATGAGTATCATGTGTGGCATGCTTTCGAATGTGACCATTATGATGAAAATCTGTTGCAATGGATCTTTAGTCCAAAATCCTCAAAGCCTTCAAGGTTGAACAAAAACATCACTTAAAATCACTCATCAATAAACAAACAAAACCTTTACTGTTAAATACCATTCTACTTGTAAATTATTACTTTTAAGTCAGACACATTGACCACAGGGGAATACTTTTGTCCTTGTGTTGAGTGTGAAAGTCAGTGGAGCTGCGGTGAAATTTGTTTACTATCAATGTCAGATTATGACCATGGAAAGTGAGGTGAAATGTTTGGAAATTGCTGGTGTAATTGCTAATTGCTTTGTGCTGGATTGTGGTTTCAGTTGTGACCCGACAGATTTTTAGATTTTGCTGGAGCTTAAGACACAAAATGTATTGCGAGGTTTAGACTAAATGATGCCATATTCATGATAAAGGAATGATTAGAAATAACAGAACTTATGAAGACTAATTATTATGAATTGCATTTGAAAATTAGTTTCATTTTGTTTTGTGGTGCTAAAGTGCCATGCATGTGTACTTTTGCACTTAAAATAATTTTCTTTAGCCACTAATGATTATTCATGAATTAATGATTATTGCTGTTTTGCAGTAGTAATGTATTGTTGTATTATTTTGCTAAGTAGTCCTGATGAACTCATAGTTGCTTTTAATTAGAATTGATACACAAGAAAGAACACACTGAAGCCAAGCGACAAAAAGAAAGGAAAATTTGAAGATCACAGGTTAAGAATATGGCAAGTTTGCTGCTTGTGCTCGTTATTGTAAGAGACTTCCATTTGAAGCTTGCCCTGGGCCCTCACAAATATTTCTGGATGCTTATGTTATTAAAAATGTGACCTAAATGATCTCATATTAAAGTCAGATTCATGAATAATGAAGACAGCTGGATGCTAATGAAGACAGCTGGATGCTAATGAAGACAGCTGGATGCTAATGAAGACAGCTGGATGCTAATGAAGACATTTATGTCCCTCAAAGATTGTATTTAAATTCAAGATCGATTTATATTACTTTTCAGTGGCATTGCAATTTCCAGAGGGTCTGTTGATGTTTGCCTGCACTATAGCAGATATACTGGAGAGGTAAGTTGTGTTGGGGCATCAATTTTTCTTTTTTTCCTCTTTTCCAGGGGTAGGGGGACTACACTTGTGAAAGAAAAAAGTAAGTATGTAGACATACATGTACTATGGTAATAAAGACACATTTTTTAGCTGGGGAGCACATTAATTTCAATGATTGAAACTCAAGGAAGAACTCAAAAGAATTGCACTAAGGTTTTAAACTGTCTGGCGGTCATGCATATTGAGAAATTCTTAAACTTTGATATCCAATGTATGCTGTTTTCAATATATAATGATTGTTCCAAAAAGATTGTTTGTAGTTTAAACAGAAGATATCCATAATTTGTTTAAGACCTTCTAATTAAACTATATCTTGCATCTTTCTCCTTCATATTTCTGTCTTTTTTTTAATGGTTAATCAACCCCAATGCAACTTTTTGTTTGGTCATTGACCTCAGAATCTACATTAATGCTTATGTTGAAGACTTTATGTGTACATGTGTTATATAGGTTTTTTGCAAGAAAAGTGGTTGTCCTTTGTGCAGACTATTAAAGCAGGTTTCATCTGCAAGGATACGATTTTAGGTTCTCCCAGTCATCAGGAGTAGTGATTTGTTGATCAAGATATATCGAGCTGTTTGTATCTCTCCTCTAGGTTTACAGATGCAGAAACCATTATCATGGGTGATGTGACCTATGGTGCTTGTTGTATAGATGACTACACCGCCAGAGCCCTGGGGGCTGACCTCATGGTGCACTATGGACACAGCTGCCTCGGTGAGTTCTCTCCCTTGAACTTTGCTGCACGTAAAGTGCGAGGGTGGGGCTGAAATTTGCAATATAAATCTTTAGCCTATTGGGGTTGAGGGTTCAACAAATCAACCTGTAGACAGCTTGTCCACCAGGTGTTGAACTTTGTACTTATTTTTGTCCAGAAACAAAATCAGGTTGCCCTGAGAATTTTATGTGCTCATGCTAAATACAAACTGCTAAAAAAATTGGTTGGACTGGTAGACCAAGCAAAAATTATGCTTGCCTGTATATAATGTTTGGCTGTCACGGGCTGCCAGATGGGTGACTTGTTGATACCTGTTGGGAGGTATACATAAAGTAATCTTGACTTGCTCAACTGCTTTGTTTCAAGCCTTAACTTGTTTGTATGCAGAGTGGATCTTAACCATAGGGCATAGGACTTGAGATAGATTTAGCCTTGACTTGGAAAGACAGCTATAACAAGGTTTGCAGACTGATGTAAATTTAGAGCTTGAGGGTAAAAGGAAATCTTTCTGTTATCATCTCCATCAAATAACAAGTGAGATCCAAAATTTTGGTGGTAGGTGAAAAATATGTGAAACTATAAAGAAGTTATTTTGTAAAAGTCAAAAGTTATTCATAACTTATGGAGTATCTCCATTTCTTCAAATGAAAATTTCTTGTCAATGCTCTTATTTCCCCGAAATGTCTGGTTTGACCATAGAAATCAAGAGTAAACGGAGATTGCTGAGCTTGATAACTGAGTGAAGCTAACATGTATTGACAAGGGTCACCCAAGTCACAATTTTGCAATTGACTGTAACGATAACAAATTTGTCGCTTTGATTTTTTTCTTTTCCTAATATGTTATGTAACTTTTGGAATTTTAGGTAATATTAGGTCATTGGAAAAACCTATGTCGTCCTAACATGGAAAGTGAAATTTTGGGCTGATTTTTTGAAATGATTTTCCCTATTGACAATGATAACAAGTGATCAAATTCAAAAAATGCTGTCTCTTCTGTTTATTTTATTTTCCAAATTAATAATGTACCTGTTGGTATTGTAGATAACCTGAAGTTATCAGGAAAAACCCATGTTGTCCTAACACGAAAAGTAGAATTTGGGGTCAATTTAGTTGGCTTTTGTACCTATAGGCTATGTAAATCAGCAAAATACATCCACCAGCCTTCTGTAGCTCCATATCTTACAGGAAAAAAAAAGTTGGATTTTATATTTGTTGACCGTCCAAATCGCACGGCTTTCACCTCATTGTTTAAAACTATGTAAATTTACCATTATGCCTTGCGGATGAGATAATGTTTAGCATGATAATGTTGTTCGAATGTTTACCTTGCCATAGCTAAACACTAAGGCCTGGGCAAATTTGTCGATTCAAATGACCTAAGGTTATAAAATTTGTGTTAGAATGCCATATGTTTTTGCCGATGACTTAATATTACCTAGAATATTAAAGGTTGTATAACATATTAGGAAAAGAAAAAATTGAAGCAACAGATTTTTAGATAAAGTGACTTTAAAAATTTGTTATAGTTACAGTCTATGGGGAAAATCGTGGTCTGCATGTCTCTTAAAAATGCATGTTGGCTTCACTCACTATCACAGCAGTCAATAGAGCTCAGCATTTTTGTTAATTAAGTTTTATTGGTTTAACATCAATGTCCATTATCTCTTCATTGTCCCCTTTGTAGTTCAAAGTACAATTAGTTGTGAGTCTTTGTATTAGAGCCAATGTGTTCAAGATATTTGAAAGATGGTTTGGTTTAATCAATTCTTTGAGTACCAGTATCCAATGAAGACTTAGTCTGTGATTTCCAGGTAGTGGAAGGAATAAGGTTGATCCAAAATCTGCTTTGCGCCACAAAAATACCCATTTAATTTGATGATGCATTTATTTTTTTTCCTTATCCTCAGTTCCTGTCACCATCACCTCAGGAATCAACATGCTGTATGTTTTTGTGGACATTAAGATTGACTTGGCCCATTTCCTAGAGACAGTTCAACACAACCTTCAACCTATATGCAAATCCATTGCTTTGGTCAGCACAATTCAGTTTGTTGCAGCTTTGCAGGTGATATATTTAAGCCACCATTGTTGTCTTTGTGGCAAATTTTTCCAGTCCAGGATAATGTAGCTTCTTAGTCAATTATTCATCTTTTTATATTTTGTGCAATGTTTTTAAAACAAATGTAAACGTATGTTAAGTATGTATTTTGTTGTTTGTTTCTGGATCATGAAAATTTATACTATACTTGTGATGCTATCAACTGCATTTGTCACAGAAAATTTTCTAGCTGTTAAATTATTTGTAGACATATTGGTTTCTGATGATCCAAGTCTAAGATGTGAAAACAGTTTGTCTATGAAATATCAAAAATATGCAGGTTTTCTTTTTTCATAAATAGAGAAATGTTAGGATTAACCTTTGATTCCAGAACCAAACAATTTCTTTAGCTTCTCAGATTCACTCTACTTGCCTGCTGATATGATTTTCAGCATTTTTAAGGCATTCATTCATTTTATTGTAACCTACAAATCATGATTCATATATTTTTTGTGAAAATTATCTGCATTGTTACCTGGTTTTGTATTATATTGAAAACCCTGTAAGAATCTGTAATAGTATTTGGAAGTTTAAAGTCAGGAGTTTTGTCTTTTTTTTATTCTACCATATTTTCCCCCCAAAATATTGTAGCGTAAAAACCATTGTACATGTCAGGAAAGTATCAAAACGGAATCTTGTATTTACCACATGAGGAAAGCTTGAAGAAAATAAATTTAATTTGTAAAAAAGTTAAATGAATTTTCTTTAGAGTGTATTGAAAATTAACCTGTCTGAGTTAGATGATTGACAGCTTTTTCAACCAATCACCACATGAATTTTCCTAGCAACAAAATCTGTGTAACTAAGTGGGGCAAATATCCTACATTGTACTGGTACAGTACAGCTAGCTAGCAGCGAGCTCATGTACATGTCGTCAATGCAATTTACTGCGCAAGACAAATTTCTGCACACACAAGACTGAGTGATGCAAAATGGTGAACAAAAATCGCTTGTAAATCTGATTGCTGTTACCCAGAACAGTTAGCAAACTGAATTTTGTTTATTCCTTTTGCTAAAAACTCCAAAGATCTGGAGAAGTGGCATAAATGGATCAAAGCTTGCGGCAGGCCTCGCGAACATCTAAGTGTTAACGCATTGCTAATGCATCGATTGCGGATTTGATGTTTGTTTTCCCCACCTAGTTACCGCGTTGCTATGGTGGGAGTGGCTTATTTCATAACTCTAGAGACATTAATTGTGGGGATGAAGGTGCCATCCTTTAGTAGTAGAGTTTCCACACCATTCATTATTTAAACTTAAATATCTCCTTCACATAGTTTCATAAAGAGTTTCATATAAGATTATTTTGAATAATCCTTCAATTCAAAAAAATTGTGTCCAAATATTGTCCAGGAAATTCTTATAACATGTTAGATAAATACCATGTACATTCATATTCAAGTTGACATAAACCTGTTAATGGATTTATTTTAGGCTGCAGCTATTGAGCTGAAGAAGACGTTTTCAGTGACGGTGCCCCAGTGCAAGCCTCTATCACCAGGAGAGATCTTAGGATGTACAGCACCAAAGGTGAATGGAGTTGATGCAATTATGTAAGTTGAACCAAATGTGACATAAATTTTGCAGTAATAACATATATCATACATATTCACATGAATTTTCATTTCTTAAGTTATGAAAGAGGACTATTAAAAATGAAATGGTGTAAAAATCATGTTAATTTCCTTTTTTTGTTTGGAGTTGTTACATTTCAACAATTTCACCAGTGTCTTGAAATGTTACCCTGCGTGTACAAAGTGTGATGTCATACTTGTAGATCCAAGACAATCTCTTTTAAAATTAATTGCCTTTTTCAAGTTATTGGAAACATTTCTTGTATTAATTATTTACATTTGAGAGGGGGTTAGCATGCACTGTACAAGAGACACCTTGCCTTTTGATGTACCTTACATTTTAAATACAAGAAAAATACAGTTTTATACTTTGGTATGTAGCCCACATTTTATTTGAAGATTTTGATGTTGACTTAGCATAGCATAGCAAGGTTTAACGTCCCAAAAGCATCCACCTGGACATTATATCAAGATGGCCACGGCCTTTGATAACCAGTTGTGAACTCACTGGTTGCAGACCCACTGGGATATAAACCCGGGACGTGCGGGTGAGAGGACAAAGCACTAACCACTACACCCAAAGGTCTGTTTAACTTTACTGAGGACTTAAGTAAGGCTATAAATGCAATTATTGATTATAATTTGTTTTTCCTTTTCCTTAATGATGAAAGATATCTAGGAGATGGCAGGTTCCACTTGGAGGCTGCCATGATTGCCAACCCAACCATCCAAGCCTACAGATATGACCCATACTCAAAGGTGTTTTCCAAAGAGTACTATGAAACAGAGCGAATGCATGAACTTAGACAGAAGGCCATTCAGGATGCCAGCAGTGCCAAAAAGTTTGGGTTGGTTCTTGGAACTTTGGGAAGACAGGGGTCACCAAAGGTCTTAGAGGTGAATTTTGCAACATCCACCCAACATGGATGAAATTTATATATGTTTTTCATAAACGAATGTGTCGTATACACAAAATATAATTAATATTATAAAAAAAAAAAAGGGGGGTAGAACAGTTACAGCCCATTTAGTCATATGTAAGTTAATGGCTGGGACTAGACTTAGACATCAGATAATGATGAAAGATTGATGTAAAATTTGGATGCAAAGTTAAACCCAGTTTGGTGTTAAATCTCTCACACTGAAATAACTCCAATCAAAGATGCCCCAGAAGTGATGTGAAGTCTGTCCCACATTGATTCAAATTTTGCTCCAGAGTGATGTAAAGTTTGCTCTGGAGTGATGTAAGTCTGCTCCGGTGTGGTGTTAAGTCTAGAGTTATGTAAAGTCTGCTCCGGAGTGATGTAAGTCTGCTCCGGTGTGGTGTTAAGTCTAGAGTGATGTAAAGTCTGCTCTGGAGTGATGTAAGTCTGCTCCGGAGTGATGTAAGTCTGCTCCGGTGTGGTGTTAAGTCTAGAGTGATGTAAAGTCTGCTCCGAAGTGATGTAAGTCTGCTCCGGTGTGGTGTTAAGTCTAGAGTGATGTAAAGTCTGCTCTGGAGTGATGTAAGTCTGCTCCGGAGTGATGTAAGTCTGCTCCGAAGTGATGTAAATCTGCTCCGGAGTGATGTAAGTCTGCTCAGGAGTGGTGTTAAGTTCGGAGTGATGTAAAATCTGCTCCGGAGTGATGTAAGTCTGCTCCGGAGTGATGTAAGTCTGCTCCGGAGTGATGTAAGTCTGCTCCGGAGTGATGTAAGTCTGCTCCGGAGTGATGTAAGTCTGCTCCGGAGTGATGTAAGTCTGCTCCGGAGTGATGTAAGTCTGCTCCGGAGTGATGTAAGTCTGCTCCGGAGTGATGTAAGTCTGCTCCGCAGTGATGTAAATCTGCTCCGGAATGGTTTCAACTTAGTTCAACTTCAGACTAATGTAAAGTCTGCCTCAGAGTGGTATTAAGTCTGCTCTGGAGTGATGTAAGTCTGCTCCGGAGTGGTGGTAAATACAGAGTGATGTAAAGTCTGCTCTGGAGTGATGTATGTCTGCTCCGGAGTGGTGTTAAGTTCAGAGTGATGTAAAGCCTGCCCCAGAAAGGTATTAAGTCAGCTTCAAAGTCATATTAAGTCTGCTCTGGAGTGGTGGTAAATACAGAGTGATGTAAAGTCTGCTCTGGAGTGATGTAAGTCTGCTCCGGAGTGGTGGTAAATACAGAGTGATGTAAAGTCTGCTCTGGAGTGATGTATGTCTGCTCCGGAGTGGTGTTAAGTTCAGAGTGATGTAAAGCCTGCCCCAGAAAGGTATTAAGTCAGCTTCAAAGTCATATTAAGTCTGCTCTGGAGTGGTGTTAAGTCTTTTTTCAAAGGAATGTTAAGTCAGCCCAAATTGGTATGAAAGCTTTCCACATTAAAGGAATATTCCCATGGTTTTTTGTAAAATTCTATATGAAAGAGCATACTATTAGAGCCAATTTGGTACAAAAATTAGGTTGATATAATATTCTGTTCAGGAGATATAGATTTTTGAAGATTTTCTAATTGTATTTTAAAAGTTTTTGTACAGTATGATGAATTTGTGTTTGAGGATGTCATATGACTAGAAACAATTTTCCAAAAGTAATTGAAGTAGGGTATATATGGCAATGTATGTAAATACCGAACTTTCATCAATTTATTTTTCTAGCAGGTTTTACTAATAAAAAGGGGATGATAGATTTTAATGAAATGCATAAACTTTGTGAGAGAATGTGTTGCTGTGATGTCATACTGAGCCTTATCCTATTCGTTTATTGGCATTTTTTGTAAACCTCAAAATTTAAATATCTCCTGATAAGAATAATATATCAACATGATTTTTGTACTAAATTGTTTCTGAAAATTATACTCTTATGAAAGGCTTTAAAAAGACATGGGAATATTTCTTTAATGTGAAAAAAAAAAAAAGTAAAGATTTATTTGTACTTTTGGATCAGACTGAATTACAGTCCGAAGGCTTTCTATATTTTAGACACTAAACAGGAGGCCATTTACCATAATGTTGTAATATATATTCAAAAAATGCTATTTCTCTCTCTGCGACAGAACTTGAGGCAGCAGTTGCAGTCCATGGGGAAAGAGGTGGTTACACTACTGTTGTCAGAGTTGTACCCAGATAAGCTTGGCCTCATGGAAGATGTAGATGCGTGAGTATATCTAAACCTAATCTCTTTGTTTTTTCAAGTAGATAGTACTTCAAATTGTCATGAGTATTTGTCTATGGATGCATTTTCCTTTTATTGTGGTAGGACATTCATTTGTATTTAACCCTTGAATCGGTCGCGGCACGACTCATTGAACATGCATTTTTCAAACAATTATTTTGCTTCGTCAAATAGGCCCACAGCAGTGATCCTGGTATCATTTGAAAGAGCTTAAATAGTCCTTTCAATAAATTAATAATTTTGAATGAGGGCTTTAATGCAATTTTTTGCGTAAACTCGCTTGAAAATGGGTACAAACATTTTTTTTCTTCCAATTTTAATTTTTTTCTCCAAAACTTACTTGCCATTGACTTTTGCCTGAAAACCTGTGAGAACTGTCAAAGACATCAATGCATCCAATTCCTGGTCAAATTTTCACTGCCCCTATCATCAATATCTTTTTTTGGCAAAATTTCATAGTTTTTAGCCTTTTTGATACTCAATTTTTGACAAAAATTGTAGTTCCTGATCGCAATACAACTGCCCTACGCAAACAAATATTGTGGAATCGTAATTCCCCACATTTTCAATTGAAATAAAAAAACAGCAACTACCCCCTCTTTTTCCACACTGAAATATAAATTTTAAAACAAACCTGTCAGTTACTCACAGGCAGCATAGTGTAGCGGTATGCGTGCGGGACTTCATATGAATGACCTGTGTTCAAAAAGTAAACCGAATGCGCGGCTTTGTTTTTCATGAGTTAATTACAGTGATTATTGTTCATTTTCATTGTTTTTTGCAGGTTGTGATTTGAGAAAAAAAAATTTACACTGGTATCAATGGAAAGGAAATTTCACAATCTAAATATGTAAAAGAAAAAAAAATACAAGCTCAAGAAAATTGGCCTAAATTTGCCTATTTATGTTGATATTTTCTTTATTTTGACACTTTTTCTTTTTAGAGAGTTTATTGTCTTAGCATTCATGTAAATTAAACTTGTATAGTGATAGAAAATGAAAGAAGTGGTGAAAATTAATTTTGAAGAAAAAAAGTTCAGAAAAATTGATGCGACGTTTTGAGCGCCCACGGATTGTGGGGGTAAAATTGATGTGACGTTTTGAGCGCCCTCGGATTGTGGGGGTAAAATTGATGTGACGTTTTGAGCGCCCTCGGATTGTAAGGGTTAAGTGAGTCAAACATATTGCCTGTACTTCAGAGCTATGAGTGGGTTGCGTTCAAAGAACTTGGCTTCGAAGAAATTTGTTGTTACAAAGTGAAATATCATAGTTTTTATTTTCACAGATGGATACAGACTTCATGCCCAAGATTATCAATAGACTGGGGATATGCCTTTCCAAAACCACTTCTTTCACCCTACGAAGTAAGTATGCTGAATGCTTATCAAAAAAAAAAAAATCTTAAATAAGGAAGAGTAAAAGTTGGCAGGAAATTTCAGCATTTGAGGTTCAATGTCAAGCTTTTTAATGGGTGAGGCAGAGCATGGGGTGGGAGATTGACAAAATCGAGATTGGAAAATTAAGTTGCATTTCTGTCACTGCCACTTTTAACAAAGACACACATCTGGGTATTGAAGAAGCATGGCGACTCTCCCTTCCCCAATGGCGGCTCTCCTTCCCCCAATGGCGGCTCTCCTTTCCCCAATGGCGGCTCTCCTTTCCCCAATGGTGGCTCTCCTTTCCCCATTGGCGGCTCTCCTTTCCCCAATGGCGGCTCTCCTTTCCCCAATGGCGGCTCTCCTTTCCCAATGGCGACTCTCCTTTCCCCAATAAGTACTTCATACATGCCTCAACAAGACCATTGTTGGAAGTTATCACAAATATCATGGTGGTAAGACTTGAATGGGCTGGATATATTTGCCAAAATAAATGATTTTTTAAAGGACATGACTTTATTCCCATTCCAGATTTCATAGATTATTGGTGTTGTACTTTTAGTGGTAGAGCATTCTAGAAATTTGTTACTGCTTCTTTAGTTATCTGGATTGTATTGGTTTAAAGTTTCTAACATATGCAAAATCTGTGATACAGTGAGTTGAAGGCAGTTCCAAGATTTTTCTAATTTTTCCATTAATTTTAGTCATTGATGGCTTTGCAAGTTAGATGTTAATAAATAGTAAAGTCAGTGCGAGATTTAAACAAAAATCTTTGCTAGAGTCAGCTGCCTTCTTTTAAACGTTTGTGGCAGAGGATTAAAACTGGACATATTTGGATGACAACATGGAAGTTATTTAACCGATGTCTTCACAATTGACATATTTTCTTGAGTACGTCGAAAAATAATAAGAAGAAAACTGGTAAATTGGTCAACTTTTGATCAAATTTGTGCATTATATTCATTACTTCCTGTAAATTTCCAACAATTAACCATTAAGAAAGGATTAACCTCCTCTGACATATAACTTTTACTGTTTAAGTGTCATTTAACACAAACAAACTGTTAATTTGAGTCAACAGAATCTAAGGGGGCATAAGTGTCAATAGTTGAGAAATTTTTCCTTCATTTATATTTAATACTGATCCTAAGTAAATTTTCTTAAATTCTTTTTTTTTGCTCAACTTTCATTTGATATCAAGTGAACTATTTTGAACAAAATTATTTGACTTGCTGAAGCCCTAATTGAAATCTTATCTCCTATGCTGAAGCCCTAATTAAAATCTTATCTCCTATGCTGAAGCCATAATTGAAATCTGATCTCCTATGCTGAAGCCCTAATTGAAATCTGATCTCCTATGCTGAAGCCCTAATTGAAATCTTATCTCCTAATTTGAACAACTTTCATCACTGTTTCTTTTTTACTTTCTAGGCATCAGTTGTACTTAAATCCTTGGAGTGGCAAAAGCAGTATCCTATGGATTTTTATGCCAATGACAGCCTTGGCCCCTGGACACCGAACAATGAAGCAAATCGTCCTCCTAGGCCAGCAAGAGGTGCAAGAAGGGGAAAGATTGAGAAAATGAATGATTCAACCAATAAAACCACTGCCAAGGAAGAATCTTGTTTAAAATGTGAAAATTGTGATTGTGAAAGCAAAAAGACAAATAATACAAAGGACACTGATGACGTTCATGATGAACAAAGGTGACAGGGACAAGAGTATATATTTGCTCTTCTTGGGTTTACGTTACAATTTTTCTTCATTGCTGCCAACTGCTTCATTATATAATATATATTAGTCTTATATAATGTTCTTGCACAAAGGTCCTTAAAGGGCTTATACTTTTTGTGCAACTGTAAACTGTAAAGTCCCTGGTGGATATTCCTACCAACGTAGCCACTATGGTGCAGCAGGCATTAAAACGATTGAGGATTATTTCTCTGCTCCGATCCTTTATACGGAGCACCTAGTGAGAGGACAGCAGGCCCCGTTTTATTTTTAAGGTCCTTGGCGTGACCCAGCCATGAAATGAACCCAACAATAAATAGCTGAATTTCGGGCGCTCCACCAATTGACCTAACTGATACTTCAACACTTCTTGTAAATAAGATAGAATATTTCTTCTTCAAGTAAAGCAATGAGGTCATTGAAACAAACCTATTACCAAAAACAGTGGTATGGTAATTATGTTCAATATGAGAGCAATTTTTGCCAGAATTTTTATTAAAGACATGCTTCTCAAGTTTATCCTTCTATTGGAGAGTTTTACTATTCATATCCAAGAGTACATTTATCAGCAAAGACATCCATTATTTTTCTTGCTGTTGGTACATCTTACCACAAATTTGTTATGGTAGTTTCACACAAACAGTTGAATGCACTTGACAAGTGAAGATGCTTCTATAATGACATCGAGATGAAATAACCTTTAGGGAATATTTGAAGGGATTTGCAAAAAACAACACCGTCACATTTTTGACAAGTGTTCAGATTTATGTTGTGAAGGCTTATGTCATTTTATCAACAAGACAATGATTTTTGGCAGAAAATAGTCAAAGCAAAATTGCTGAAACATACATTTTATTGGAAAAGAAAGAATTATACAAACGATATTAATAGAAATTGATTGATGGGATATTCGCTATTTATGGGCGGGTGGCCATAGGGGCGAAGGGGCACTACCCCCCTCCCCCCTAACATTTGCTAATCATTGTTTTGTTTTTTATTTAATTAATTATATACATAAATTGAACGATGTTCAATTTTTTCTCCCAATCATGTTTTGTCCTTCCAACTAAAATCGCATACAGCCACTTATAGATGCCACACAAAAGAACAACTGATTTTCATAAAACTAATTGTTAAATTGGTTCGTAATCTGATTTTATTTCAAGTTGTCACAGGGTGAAGTAAATGAACCACTTTTTATTTTTTGGCTGATAAACCTTTTCAGAGGTACCAAGCTTTCTTCTAGAAATGTACATATATATTACTTTAAAGGTCAATTATCATGTTCATGTGGACAGAAATATACAATACAATTGAATGCTTTTGATTGGTCTAATTATTTGTACATGTACTGACAAGCCAATCAATAACTGGCATGGAACTTGCTGAAATGACATTACTAGTATGTAGCAGAAGTACTGGAGAGGGTAATGGTGGGGGATGATACTGGCGGGGAGGGGTACTGGTGTGGGGAGGGGTTCTGGCAGGGGAAGGGGTACTGGGAAGGGGGTACTGGGAAGGGGGTACTGGCAGGGGAGAGGGGTACTGGCGGGGTAAAGCAATTTTCTTGAGAGAATATTCCCTTTTTAAATTTGATAAATGGAGTGTTGGAAACTACTTGAAGGTACAACATTAGCTAAATTGCTTTAAAATCCACTAAAAAAAACATGAAGCAAAATATTTTATCAAAATCAGTTCAAAATTGGCCATTTTATGTAGTTTTTTTAACATTTTCTGCAACAATGGGCAATTTTTTGTGTCACTAGAATGTGATGTATGAACGGAACATAATCTCTTATCTAAAAGAGGTGCAGTGGCTAAGTGGTTAAGGAGTCTTGCTTGTATGTGAAGGTACTGGGTTTGATTCCTGTCGCAAGAGCTGCATTGTGTGTGTCCTTGAACAAGACTACTCTACTTGCTCCAGTCAACTCAGCTGTAAAATGAGTGAGTACCATTAATTTTCGCAGACTGGCTGAGGGCGACACAAGTATTCATGAATTAAAAAAACCATTGACTGTAATGATAAAGTGTTCCCTCCAACTTAGCAAAAGCATACCGAGTTCATACACAATTACATGTACATAGACTCTGACCCCGAAACAACTCTAGAGAAATACACCCAATTTAAATTCTTTAATTGAAAATATTTGTTGAGAATTTTGTAAGATGGTAAATCCCATGTACTTCATTAACCTATGGCTTATGTAGGCTGTGATGTCATTTCTACTTGGATATCGACATCCATGTCTACATTATCTGTTACACCTTACTATTCTTGAGTATCTCCTTAATTACCAAGCAAACAATTCTGTTGAATGTTTTCTCCATCATTTTGTTCCTATTATTGCCGTATATCAAATAAACATGCTTGACCACTAAATTAATCCTTGAAAAATTTATGGACATGTGGGTACCAGACCTAAGTTTGGTGGGTACCAGACTTGGTGGATACATAAGTTTTCTGTTCAACCATGTACTAAAAAGAACATTAAATATTTCGAAAACAGCATGTGAAGTTATGAGTAATCAAATTTTGAAAATGTTTTAATATATTGCAAAAATGTAAGAACAGGAAAACACCTCAAAATGCTTTTATTTTTCTTCCCTTAAATTTCAGATCTTGAATATCTTCAAAATGCCATCTCCAGCTTGAGGTTGGTTTGAGGTAGTAAAGATCAAATCCTTTTCATTAGAATTATCTTCCTCTTTTCAAAGATTAATGGCAGAGTTAAAAACAATGATTTTCATAAGACAATAGAGATTATAGTTCATGTTAAGTCCATTAGGGCCGGTGCTTATCCCGTCTCCATGGCGCAAGCAGATGAGACCACATGACTCCCCTTGGGTGGGAAGCCAGTCCATCGCAGGTTAACTCATCAGCAATGCTGGTATATATATATATATTTGGAAACTATTAGCTAATACACAGCATATTTGAAGAAAAATAAATTCTGTTCAGTATTTGTTGAAAAATGCCAAAAGTTTTTCTCCCATTGACTGCAATGATAAGTGACTTTGTTTTCCCCTTTTGACTGAAGTTTGAGATCGTCAAAAAAGCTTTTTTACGTCGCCATGCAACACAACATTCCCGGATGTCCGACCTCGAGAATGTTGTGACCACAAATCAAAATCTTGTATGCTAATCATAATCTGTAACAAAATAGAACAAACAAAGAATACAGAGTACAAGAGATTTATTCTGGCAATTTCAAATGTTTATCAAGTACTACAATTTATATCATTGTATTTCTTGTATATATAAGAACAGACGTTTCTATGAAATATAAAAATCGATGCTAACTTACTATGCATAATTCATATCTCTTCATTATTTCTTTAAAAAAGTCAATAACTGTCGACTACAACCAGGGAGATGGCATCTCTCTGCTACAGCCTACACTTTTCTAAACATACAGAAGACAACATTTTATTATGGAAATATTGATTTCCATGTTCCTATCAAATGCCAACTAAACTACCCAACCTCTTTGATTATTATTTGCTTAATTATAACATTTTCCCTTTTATGGAGAAACAAATTTAAAATCCTTATTTGGGGTTGAAAAATGCAAGAAGAAACATCTTACTTAAGGGCTTCTAAAAGACATTTAATACACCCCTGAACTACCCACAACCTTTGCAAAAACTTCCTACCCCTTCTGAAGAGCAACATGCAACAATGTTTCACCAATAATTTCAGATAATACCCTAATAACTTGATTGGGGGGGGGGAATTTGGTGCCCAGAAATTAATGTCTCGCAATTTGATTGTGAGAAGTATATTTAGATTCCCTTCACATCTTTCTTATTCCAAAGTGTGCATGAGTAAGTCTGCACAAAGACAAATTTGGAATATTCTTTGGCAATTTGAACACTTTCATGTGTTTTGATTTTGTCAGGCCGAATTTAGACACCCCTTTCTCCCCTCACAACAGACTTGGCTTTGATCATCCAAAGATGATCTACAATTCATAAGCAAAACAAGGATTTCACAAAGGTCTGAGATTAATTTTCATCACCAGGACATTAAATCATGCTCCAACTATCAAATTAACAATTCAATAGATGTAAGTTCCCTGATAGCCGAAACAAATGACATATTATTACAAATTTTCGCACCCTCACCACACCCATTTGAAGTGGGCCAGAGTAAGATACCATTACATTGTGTAATGTTAGTTTGGTTTGTTAATGTTTAATGGCACCGCGACAGTCAGAGTCAAATGTGTTAAAAATTTAAGGTGCAAGAATTAGGACAAAGAGGAATGGGAGGGAAAGCAAGAAGAGAAAAAATAGAAATGTCTTCATCAAAAGCCATCCAATTTGTGAGATTACTAAACTATTACGCCTATACCTAACCGCACCAGTGACAACTGAAAAACATTTTCAACTTTCCAAAGAATTAAAACATACTTAAGATCTACAACAATGACTTGACCATTTCCTGGTGCTCAACTACGTGAGGAAAATAAGGATTTCACAAAGGTTTGAGATTAATCATGTTCCAATTATCCAATCAATATTAATAGATCTATGAAAGATGACATATTATTACAAATCTTTGCACCCTCACTACATCTACTTGAAATGAGCCATTTCATTGGGTGATGTCTTCAGAACTCTCCAATTTGTACCAAAAAGTCTTTTGTGTGTCAACATATAGTCACAATTTTCTCCATATTCAAAGTTTGAGGAAACAGATTTTGTTACAAAACCTAAAAAAGGTTTTGACCAATGTGATTACAGTATCATTCATAAAACCCTACTTTTATTAATTTAACTTATTCTTTATCCAAATTTAGATAAGTCTTGCTGACTAACAAACAAACAAAATATGTACTACCTTTAAGCATAGCTTACAACAACCCATCAGACTATGTAAGCATATTTTTTGTTGTTAATAATCATTTCAAAATTCATCTCAACCACACATAGAAATAACAACAACAAATTACACCCTCTTTCAAATAACATAACAATTCCCATGGCCTATTAAACTTCATGACAATTTTTTTTGTTATGAGACGCCATCATCCCCATAAATCTCAGTCACTTCCTGCTTACAGTTGACAAGCAGGTCAATTGTCAAGCTCTTCTATCAAAACGATTACATAATTCTTAGCATGAGCTTATGATGCGAATCACAAGAAGTGCAGACAATATCAACCCTTACTCTACCACGCGGCGATATTATCGCCGTTTTGACATCGACAGCCATGTGAGTGATCAGTAGTCCCCAGGATTTCGATTTCTGCAAGGTTACTGTACCCAGAACGCATCTGCAATATCAATGATTTTTTTTTATACCTGGCAGATAAAGATGCAGTAGGTTTATTCCATTTGCTAATAGATCTTTCACTTTTTGTATAGGATGGGTTTAGAGCACAGCAATTACAGCAGAATGCCAGTGGCTTTCAGTTTTTGAGATTTTGTAGGACCTATAAAACAGCAATATTTACAGTCCAGCATTTGAAGGAGACCGAAGTTTGGCCAAAAGATTTTTCCTTGGGTCATGTTAAAGCATATTTACTATTTATAAAAAAAAGGAAACATTTTAAGAAAGATACTTTTTCCCCTTAACAAGCAGACAGTTCGCCGTACTGCTTTCAAGCCTGCAACAAACTTACTAAGGAAAGAAGAGAAACACCACGATAAATCTTCCAAAATCTTGCAAGCTAGGAATGGGTTTGGCCATGTGGCTTTTTGTGACCAATTTGGAAAGATCTGTCGTTAGATCCTATTAAGGTATAATTACTGTTTATGGATTTTTTTCATTTTTTTTACAATGATACATTTTCCTCTGGACAAGCCGACAGTTAGCTCTGATCTACTGCATTTGAGCCTGCCAGGAATGTACAGCAATTTAAGCAGCAGCACTGAATTGTAAAACTGCCACTGAATTTTACCCTTTTTCTTGAGATCTTCTTCACTTGACAGCAACGAGAAGTTGATACGTCAAATTTTACTTATAATAATACCTGTAATTCTGACATTTTTAATCACACATTGCATTTACTTCCAAACTTTCTAGTAAAATAGTAAGGAATTAATTCTGACCAAATTTCTGATGACATCACTACACTTTCAACAAAATATAACAGCTTGAATTATTTTAAAAGACATTGAAGAAATATTTGTGGGGTCCATTATGGCAACCTAGGCCTATATACTTATTACATATATATAAGTCACCTCCTACCACAACTTTCGAACCATATATGAAAATTCCTTTTTTTGACCACATTTACTGGAGACTCCCTTCTTGGTTTATAAGCCACAGTATTTGTTATTTTTTTCCGATGAGATGTACAAACGATGAATTTTCTACCCCATTACAGTTATGACAGTGTAAATGCCTGACAATTTGGTGCAAACCAAAGAAAAACTGTGATGAAGAAGCAACACTTCAATGATGTCAGCTCATGGTTTTTATTTGATCCTTGAGAAAGAATTCAAATGTATAATGATTTATAGAATGTTTCAACTTGTATACCCCTTTTTCATTAAATACTTCAACCTAGGGGCATCTGCCAAGGTGGGAAGCTATGTTGCAGTGAGACACTTCCTAGAACAATACGAACGAGGTCAACCATGGGTAGGAAGGGTCCAAAAGATGACCTCAAGATCGGTAACAGGAAGATAGATGAAAGGGGAATACACCTCACTGTGGTGTGAGGACAATGAGTACTCAAAACTAGAAAATATGTCCCTATCAGAGTTGGAAATCAAAGAGATGTGCCGGAAATGTGACATACTTATTGCACAGACACAACTACGCTATCATGTACAAACAGGTACTGGAACAATCCAAAAATAAGTATAGGGGCATCACAACATTGATAGACCTCATCCAAAACAGCTTCGGAATTTGAAGAGATGTGCCGGAAATGCAACAGCCTAGTTGCACAAACGCAACTACGTCATTATGTTCAGACATGTACAGGATTTATACAAGAGTAAGAATTGGGACATCACAACTACAAATCTATATCATGCACCGCTCAAATATGTCAATGAAAATTCAAGCAGAGAATTTTGTTAATTTCATGATGAAACTTTATCATGTCAAGAAAGAAGGGATGGTAGATTCTTTGTGTTGTACAAGCTGAAATCAGATGGTAGTCTGCAAGAACAGACCTCCCTTAAACCATCAGAATGCCAAAAGTTTTAAGGATTGTGACCAATATCAACAAGGTCAACCATGGGTAGGAAGGGTCCAAATGATGATATCCAGAATTTTACTGCATCAAGGCAACATCAAAAAACTTTATTTCCACTGCTGAAATACCAGCCCCAACCAAAGAACACGCAGATGAATTATATGCTAAGTTATGCAATGCACCATCCCAGCCAGCAATCCTAAGTATAATACCCCAGTATGCTGAAAGGTTCATACCAAAATCAACAAAGCTGTACGACAGGAATGGACGAAGCCTGCTCCCATGTGGCTGCATCCATGTTTACTATGTAAAAGATATGTGAGATGAAAAATACAGAGACTTGCATACCACTGCCTTGCACATGGATTAGACCTTCAGCAAATGTTGTAGAGTAGAAAGAGACGAGTCACATAGATTATACAAGGCTAAATAAATGTTGCTGCATGGATCCATCATAGAAGGTACTGATTACTAGAGGCAGCGCTATAGGGAGTGGGGGCATGGGTCCCCCATGAGATTGCTTTTCCCCTACTTACTCCCTGCCAGAAAATTTGTTAAGTGACATATTTCTGACTTACAAGCTTCCCCTGCATGAGATAATATTGCCCCCCCTTCCCATGACCAAAATCCTGGTGCCACTACTGCTGATTACACTACATTTTCAACAAAATATAAGAGCTTGAATTATTCAAAAGACATTAAAATAAATTTTGTGGGTATCAGTGAGAAATTCTGTTCTAGTGAAATGTTTGAAAAGATTTTCAACATTTTCTTATATGAGTCAGAATCATCAAAGGAAAATTATACTACAGTGAAATGCATTTCAAAGAAATTTACAGTATGCTTTAAATCAAGGGAAAAGTAAGACAATTTTCTTTTACCAACAATACTTGTATCATATGCTGTGATGGGAATCAAATTGGCAACAAATATAAATGATTCCTCTGGCCCTGGCGGTGGATGTGAGATTTTGGCTTGTGGGACAGTCTGATGACGTTTTACCATCAGGAGATACTTATGTCGGTTTTGACTATGACCCAAGTTGTAGGAAATTTTTGATCATGTCAAGAAAGGAGGGACACTAAAATCTTGTGACAGTGTTTTGTGTTGTACAGGCAGAATTCAGATGGTAGCCTGATGCAAGAACAAAAGGCTAACTCTCTGTACAATCAATCTATTGACTTTTCCTGTTGTAATATGTATTTTATTTGTAAATTTAAAGAAAGTTACATTATAAGAAGGCTTCTTATAGGTCTATACAAATTCATTGTTCTTTTACTATCTGCTTTAAAAATACAATTTTTGAATGCTTTCTTCACTATTTGTTTCTTTTATAACAGATAGACTTGCTTCACACCTGAACTAATCTCTAACTGGGATACTTTTACATGTAATTGCACAGGTTATATCAAAAAAAAGTAGATTCTATTTTTAAACCAATTTTTTCTAAATATTTTTATCTAATGTATTAATTCACAAAAATAAAAGTAAAATAATTTCAGCAAAAAGTTTCAGCTCATGGTTTTAATGTGATCCTTTAAAAAAAATTCAATGTATAATGATTTATAGAATGCTTCAACTTGATATACTTCTTTTTCATTCAATACTTCAACTTGGGGGCATCTGCCAAGGTGGGAAGCTATGTCACAGACAGACACTTCCTAGAACAATACGAACCGAGGTCAACCATGGGTAGGAATGGGTCCAAAAGATGACCTCAAGATCAGGTAACAGTAAGATATATAAAAGGGGAACACAGTTCATTTTGGTGTGGGGACAATGAGACTCAAAACTAGAAAATATGAAACCTAAACAGGTAATTTGTAATTTATGGTTTAAGTAAAAACTATGCCACCATAGTATTTAAGAAATGTATGCTTTTAATTTAAGGAAAAGTAACACCATTTTCTTTTACTGAGAAATTGTATCATACACTGTGATGGGAAGCAAATTGGTAACACATACAAATGGTTTACCTGGCTCTGGTGGTAGATATTCTTTCAAAGTCAACTTAGGGTTGGCATCTGCCAAAGTGGGAACCTATGCTGGAGTGAGACACTTCCTAGAACAATACGAATGAGGTCAACCATGGGTAGGAAGGGTCCAAAAGATATGACATCCAGAATGGTATTAATCAGATTTTTTGAAGGGAAAATACAGTTCGCTTTGGTGTTAGGGCAAAGTAGAAAATATAATACTTAAACAGTTCAATTGTAAATTTAATCGTTGTGTTTTGTTCTGTACAGGCGAAATTCAGATGGTATAGTCTACAAGAACAGAACTCATTTAAGCCAAGAGAATGGCAAAACTTTGAGGATTCTGAGGACGAATGTAGACTCTCTGTATGCAATCAAAGAGTATGATTTTTGATATCAAAGAGCATGATCTTTGATATGTGTTACTCGCATTACAATAACCTCCACTATCATGAAGTGTATTATCGAGTACATGAAAAAATTAACATCCTCGTGAAAGAGCAGAAACGTGACAAGGGAATACTCCGTGATTTTATTGATGACAATATAAAAGGAGAGCTTGACAAGTGAGAAAGGAAGATATGAGGACTTTGTGAAGACAAAATCAGAAAAATTATTCCTTTTACAGCATTTCTAAATCTCAAAAATCAATATGCATATTAAATGTCCAATGTGTTTTTCACTTACACCAGCAATCAATCCTGTTCCATACTTCTATGGTGTGTCCAATGTGTTTTCCACTTTAAAAAAATCGCATCCGACCATGATCTGTCATGTATGCAATCCCATGTTTCATCACTTTATTTCATTCTAACTGTTTGTAGTTGCAACACATGTCCATTAGGAACATTGTGCAAAAAATCTAGGGGAAGAAAAGCGAGGGTGCAAAGGGAGAACAAGCGCCTCCGCCAAATCAATGCGTTCCTGGAGAACCAACTTTGCACTTTGAATGACACTTTTGAAGAAGAAGTGGATCTACGCACAGCTGCTTTTCTTGAAGAAAATTTTATCTTTTAAAGGTGGGAAGTACACAGATGACATAAGGGCAGTTTATCAGGATCTAATGACTCAAATGTTGGTGCAAACAATGTGGAGTCCGTCATCCGATCTGTCCTGAAACATTTTACGAGGGTATCGGATGTCAAACTCCCACTCAAAAGTAGAAAATATGAAACTTAAACAGGTAATCTGTAATTTAAGGTTTAAGCAAAAACTATGTCACCATAGTATTTAAGAAATTTATGATTTAAATTGTGGGAAAATAACACCGTTTTCTTATACCGAGAATATTGTATCATATGCTGTGATGGGAAGCAAATTGGTAACATATACAAAATGGTAAATCTGGCTCTGGTGGTAGATATTCTTTCAAAGTCAACTTGGGGTTGGCATCTGCCAAAGTGGGAACCTATGTTGCAGTGAGACACTTCCTAGAACAATACGAATAAGGTCAACCATGGGTAGGAAGGGTCTAAAAGATATGACATCCACAATGGTATTAATCAGATTTTTTGAAGGAAGAATACAATTCGCTTTGGTGTAAGAACAAACTAGAAAATATAATACTTAAACAGTTCAATTGTAAATTTAATCGTTGTGTTTTGTTCTGTACAGGCGAAATTCAGATGGTATAGTATACAAGAACAGAACTCA
The DNA here is from genome assembly GCA_020152595.1 of Chiridota heheva. NCBI lineage: Eukaryota > Metazoa > Echinodermata > Holothuroidea > Apodida > Chiridotidae > Chiridota > Chiridota heheva. The sequence goes on along the minus strand of JAIGNY010002720.1, from coordinate 333,370 downwards.
TTTAAGCCAACAGAATGGCAAAGCTTTAGAGGATTTTGAGGACGAATGCAGACTCTCTGTACAATCAAAGAGTATGATCTTTGATATGTGTTACTCGCATTACAATGACCTCCACTATCATGAAGTGTATTATCGAGTACATGAGAAGATTAATATTCTTGTGAAAGAGCAGAAACGTGACAAGGGAAAACTCTGTGATTTCATTGATGACAATGTAAAAGGAGAGCTTGACAAGTGAGAAAGGAAGATATGAGGACTTTGTGAAGACAAAATCAGAAAAAATTATTATTTTTACAGCATTCTAAATCTCAAAAATCAATATGCATATTAAATGTCCAATGTGTTTTTCACTTACACCAGCAATCAATGCTGTTCCGTACTTCTATGGTGTGTCCAATATGTTTTCCACTTTAATAAAATCGCATCCCACTATGATCTGTCATGTATGCAATCCCATGTTTCGTCAATTGATTTCATTCTAACTGTTTGTAGTTGCAATACATGTCCATTAGGGACATTGTGCACAAAATCTAGGGGAAGAAAAGCGAGGGTGCAAAAGGAGAACAAGCGCCTCCGCCAAATCAATGCGTTCCTGGAGAACCAATTTTGCACTTTGAATGACACTTTTGAAGAAGAAGTGGATCTGCGCACAGCTGCTTTTTTCAAAGAATGTGACATTTTAACTTTTAAAGATGGGAAGTACACAGATGACATAAGGGCAGTTTCTCAGGATCTTATGACTCAAATTGTTGGTGCAAACAATGTGGAGTCTGTCATCCAATCTGTCCTGAAACATCTTACGGGGGTATCGGATGTCAAACTCCCACTCAAAACTAGAAAATATAAAACTTAAACAGGTAATCTGTAATTTAAGGTGTAAGCAAAAACTATGTCACCATAGTATTTAAGAAATTTATGATTTAAATTGTGGGAAAGTAACAGTTTTCTTTTACCAAAAATATTGTATCATACACTGCGATGGGAAGCAAATTGGTAACATATACAAAATGGTAATTCTGGCTCTGGTGGTAGATATTCTCTTAAAGTCAACTTGGGTTTGGCATCTGCTAAAGTGGGAACCTATGTTGCAGTGAGACACTTCCTAGAACAATACGAATGAGGTCAACCATGGGTAGAAAGGGTCCAAAAGATATGACATCCAGAATGGTATTAACCAGATTTTTTAAAGGGAGAATACAGTTCGCTTTGGTGTGAGGGCAAACTAGAAAATACAATACTTAAACAGTTCAATTGAAATTTAATCGTTGTGTTTTGTTCTGTACAGGCAAAATTCAGATGGTATAGTCTACAAGAACAAAACTCAACAACCAGTCCTTAGTCCGAAGAGGTTTGAAAGGTTTGTTTGATGAGATCTTAACGGCACCACGACAACGAAGGTCAAATTGTGCCCGAGAGGTCAGATCATTTTAGAGGTAGTAAGGAAAGAGACCAGGGGAAGAATGAGAGAAATTCAAGAACAAAAGCCAGAAAGCTGTGATCGAGAGAGGAGGTGCATGGGTAAAACTAAAAACAAAGTAGAGAGGGGGTGGAAGAGGAGAATTAAATATGGTTCTCCAGTTGGAAATCAGTTATCCGAGCAGTGTCCAATCTGAAACACATTGTGAGCTCCTATAAGACCTTGACCAACTGCAAGGGTTGGCATGTATGTTCCTCGAAGTCTGTGGATGAAGTTCTCAAAGCAGAAATGGTCATCATGAAATCTGTACAACAGGAGGCCTTTGGCTTGGAAATAGAACTTTTGAGATCTGGAAATGTTTTTAAACACACCACTCTCATCAAACTTAACCCCTATGTAGATGACGCCGGGGTACTCAGAGTGGGCGGACAGTTGCAGAACACTCAATTGCCAGAGAAGAATGGCAAAACTTTGAGGATTCTGAGGACGAATGCAGACTCTCTGTATGCAATCAAAGAGTATGATCTTTGATATCGAAGAGCATGATCTTTGATATGTGTTACTCGCATTACAATGACCTCCACTATCATGAAGTGTATTATCGAGTACATGAAAAGATTAATATTCTCGTGAAAGAGCAGAAACGTGACAAGGGAATACTCCGTGATTTCATTGATGACAATGTAAAAGGAGAGCTTGACAAGTGAGAAAGGAAGATATGAGGACTTTGTGGAGACAAAATCAGAAAAATTATTCCTTTTACAGCTTTTTTAAATCTCAAAAATCAATATGCATATTTAATGTCCAATGTGTTTTTCACTTACACCAGCAATCATTGCTGTTCCATACTTCTATGGTGTGTCCAATGTGTTTTCCACTTAAAAAAAATCGCATCCCACCATGATCTGTCATGTATGCAATCCCATGTTTCATCAATTGATTTCATTCTAACTGTTTGTAGTTGCAATAAATGTCCATTAGGGACGTTGTGCAAAAAATCTACGGGAAGAAAACCGAGGGTGCAAAGGGAGAACAAGCGCCTCCGCCAAATCAATGCGTTCCTGGAGAACTAACTTTGCACTTTGAATGACACTTTTGATGAAGAAGTGGATCTACGCACAGCTGCTTTTCTCAAAGAAAGTGACATTTTAACTTTTAAAGGTGGGAAGTACACAGATGACATAAGGGTAGTTTATCAGGATTTTATGACTCAAAATGTTGGTGCAAACAATGTGGAGTCTGTCATCCAATCTGTCCTGAAACATCTTACAGGGGTATCGGATGTCAAACTCCCACTCAAAACTAGAAAATATGAAACTTAAACAGGTAATCTGTAATTTAAGGTTTAAGCAAAAACTATGTCACCATAGTATTTAAGAAATTTATGATTTAAATTGTGGGAAAGTAACACCGTTTTCTTTTACCGAGAATATTGTATCATATGCTGCGATGGGAAGCAAATTGGTAACATATACAAAATGGTAAATCTGGCTCTGGTGGTAGATATTCTTTCAAAGTCAACTTGGGGTTGGCATCTGCCAAAGTGGGAACCTATGTTGCAGTGAGACACTTCCTAGAACAATACGAATGAGGTCAACCATGGGTAGGAAGGGTCCAAAAGATATGACATCCACAATGGTATTAATCAGATTTTTTGAAGGAAGAATACAATTCGCTTTGGTGTAAGAACAAACTAGAAAATATAATACTTAAACAGTTGAATTGTAAATTTAATCGTTGTGTTTTGTTCTGTACAGGCGAAATTCAGATGGTATAGTATACAAGAACAGAACTCATTTAAGCCAACAGAATGGCAAAGCTTTAGAGGATTCTGAGGACGAATGCAGACTCTCTGTACAATCAAAGAGCATGATCTTTGATATCAAAGAATATGATCTTTGATATGTGTTACTCGCATTACAATGACCTCCACTATCATGAAGTGTATTATCGAGTACATGAGAAGATTAATATTCTTGTGAAAGAGCAGAAACGTGACAAGGGAATACTCTGTGATTTCATTGATGACAATGTAAAAGGAGAGCTGGACAAGTGAGAAAGGAAGATATGAGAAATTTGTGGAGACAAAATCAGAAAAATTATTCCTTTTACAGCATTTCTAAATCTCAAAAATCAATATGCATATTAAATGTCCAATGTGTTTTTCACTTACACCAGCAATCAAATGCTGTTCCATACTTCTATGGTGTGTCCAATGTGTTTTCCACTTTAAAAAAATCGCATCCCACCATGATCTGTCATGTATGCAATCCCATGTTTCATCAATTGATTTCATTCTAACTGTTTGTAGTTGCAATACATGTCCATTAGGGACATTGTGCAAAAAATCTAGGGGAAGAAAACCGAGGGTGGAAAGGGAGAACAAGCGCCTCCGCCAAATCAATGCGTTCCCGGAGAACCAACTTTGCACTTTGAATGACACTTTTGAAGAAGAAGTGGATCTACGCACAAATGCTTTTTTCAAACAAAGTGACATTTTAACTTTTAAAGGTGGGAAGTACACAGATGACATAAGGGCAGTTTATCAGGATCTTATGACTCACAATGTTGGTGCAAACAATGTGGAGTCTGTCATCCGATCTGTCCTGAAACATCTTACGGGAGTATCGGATGTCAAACTCCCACTCAAAACTAGAAAATATGAAACTTAAACAGGTAATCTGTAATTTAAGGTTTAAGTAAAAACTATGTCACCATAGTATTTAAGAAATTTATGATTTAAATTGTGGGAAAGTAACACGGTTTTTTTTTACCGAGAATATTGTATCATATGCTGCGATGGGAAGCAAATTGGTAACATATACAAATGGTTTACCTGGCTTTGGTGGTAGATATTCTTTCAAAGTCAACTTGGGGTTGGCATCTGCCAAAGTGGGAACCTATGTTGCAGTGAGACACTTCCTAGAACAATACGAATGAGGTCAACCATGGGTAGGAAGGGTCCAAAAGATATGACATCCACAATGGTATTTTAAGATTTTTTGAAGGGAGAATACAGTTCGCTTTGGTGTTAGGGCAAAGTAGAAAATATAATACTTAAACAGTTCAATTGTAAATTTAATCGTTGTGTTTTGTTCTGTACAGGCAAAATTCAAATGGTATAGTCTACAAGAACACAACTCATTTAAGCCAACAGAATGGCAAAACTTTGAGGATTCTGAGGACGAATGCAGACTCTCTGTACAATCAAAGAGCATGATCTTTGATATCAAAGAGTATGATCTTTGATATGTGTTATACTCGCATTACAATGACCTCCACTATCATGAAGTGTATTATCGAGTACATGAAAACATTAACATTCTCGTGAAAGAGCAGAAACGTGACAAGGGAATACTCCGTGATTTCATTGATGACAATGTAAAAGGAGAGCTTGACAAGTGAGAAAGGAAGATATGAGAAATTTGTGGAGACAAAATCAGAAAAATTATTCCTTTTACAGCATTTCTAAATTTCAAAAATTAATATGCATATTAAATGTCCAATGTGTTTTTCACTTACACCAGCAATCAATGCTGTTGCAACCTTCTATGGTGTGTCCAATGTGTTTTCCACTTAAAAAAAATTGCATCCGACCATGATTTGTCATGTATGCAATCCCATGTTTCATCAATTGATTTCATTCTAACTGTTTGTAGTTGCAATACATGTCCATTAGGGACATTGTGCAAAATATCTACGGGAAGAAAACCGAGGGTGGAAAGGGAGAACAAGCGCCTCCGCCAAATCAATGCGTTCCTGGAGAACCAACTTTGCACTTTGAATGACACTTTTGAAGAAGAAGTGGATCTGCGCACAGCTGCTTTTCTCAAAGAAAGTGACATTCTAACTTTTAAAGGTGGGAACTACACAGATGACACAAGGGCAGTTTATCAAGATTTTATGACTCAAAATGTTGGTGCAAACAATGTGGAGTCTGTCATCCGAGCTGTCCTGAAACATCTTACGAGGGTATCGGATGTCAAACTCCCACTCAAAACTAGAAAATATGAAACTTAAACAGGTAATCTGTAATTTAAGGTTTAAGCAAAAACTATGTCACCATAGTATTTAAGAAATTTATGATTTAAATTGTGGGAAAGTAACACCGTTTTTTTTTACCAAGAATATTGTATCATATGCTGCAATGGGAAGCAAATTGGTAACATATACAAAATGGTAAATTTGGCTCCGGTGGTAAGATATTCTTTCAAAGTCAACTTAGGGTTGGCATCTGCCAAAGTGGGAACCTATGTTGCAGTGAGACACTTCCTAGAACAATACAAATGGATCAACCATGGGTAGGAAGGGTCCAAAAGATATGACATCCAGAATGGTATTAATCAGATTTTTTGAAGGGAGAATACAGTTCGCTTTAGTGTGAGGGCAATGAGTTCTCAAAACTAAAAAAAATAATACTTAAACAGTTCAATTGTAAATTTAATTTAAATCATGTGAAAATTATGCCACTAGGGATTCAAACAAAAATGAGAAAGTATATGGATGGATTGAAAAGATTCAATATTTAGAGAGTAAATTTATGTTAAATTTGAGGAAGAAGCCCATCCCATTGTTTTGTAGATAATTGTCTCTGGTGCATATTTGTATTGTACAGAAGATATTTTCCTTTTTTTTGAGCATAAATTCATGCCAAATTTGAGAAAGAAAAGAGGGATGGTAAAATCCTTGTGTTTTGTTCTGTACAGGCGAAATCCAGATGGTATAGTCTACAAAAACAGAACTCATTTAAGCCAAGAGAATGGCAAAATTTTGAGGATTCTAAGGACGAATGCAGACTCTCTGTACAATCAAGGAGTATGATCTTTGATATGTGTTACTCGCATTACAATGACCTCCACTATCATAAAGAGTATTATCGAGTACATAAAAAGATTAACATTCTCGTGAAAGAGCAGAAACGTGACAAGGGAATACTCTGTAATTTCATTGATGACAATGTAAAAGGAGAGCTTGACAAAAGAGAAAGGAAGATATGAGGACTTTGTGGAGACAAAATCAGAAAAATTATTCCTTTTACAGCATTTCTAAATTTCAAAAATCAATATGCTTATCAAATGTCCAAAGTGTTTTTTACTTACACCAGCAATCAATGCTGTTCTATACTTCTATGGTGGTCCAATGTGTTTTTCACTTTAAAAAAATCGCATCCCACCATGATCTGTCATGTATGCAATCCCATGTTTCATCAATTGATTTCATTCTAACTGTTTGTAGTTGCAATACATGTCCATTAGGGACATTGTGCAAAAAATCTAGAAGAAGAAAACCGAGGGTAGAAAGGGAGAACAAGCGCCTCCGCCAAATCAATGCGTACTTGGAGAACCAACTTTGCACTTTGAATGACACTTTTAAAGAAGAAGTGGATCTACGCACAGCTGCTTTTCTTAATTAAAGAAAGTGACATTTTAACTTTTAAAGGTGGGAAATACACATATGACATAAGGGCAGTTCATCAGGATCTAATGACTCAAATGTTGGTGCAAACAATGTGGAGTCCGTCATCCAATCTGTCCTGAAACATCTTACAGGGGTATCGGATGTCAATTTCCCGCTTGAAATTAGAAAATTCGAAACTTAAACAGGTAATCTGTAATTTAAGGTTTAAGCAAAAACTATGTCACCATAGTATTTAAGAAATTTATGATTTAAATTGTAGGAAGGTAACACCGTTTCTCTTACCAAGAATATTGTATAATATGCTGTGATGGGAAGCAAATTGGTGACATATACAAAATGGTAAATCTGGCTCTGGTGGTAGATATTCTTTTAAAGTCAACTTGGGATTGGCATCTGCCAAAGTGGGAACCTATGTTGCAGTGAGACACTTTCTAGAACAATTTGAATGAGGTCAACCATGGGTAGGAAGGGTCCAAAAGATATGACATCCAGAATAGTATCAATCAGATTTTTTGAAGGGAGAATACAGTTCGCTTTGGTGTGAGGGCAAACTAGAAAATATAATACTTAAACAGTTCAATTGTAAATTGAATTTAAATCATGTGAAAATTATAAAACTCCCAGAGAAAAAGAAGAAAGTTGATGCAAGTACTTTGTTGGCATTGGATGGGAAATTAATCAAACATTTGACTGATGACTGTGAAGGGAACGAAAAGTGGTTTGTGGGTGTGATGCAGAAAAGGGGGGAAATGTTTTATGTGAGGTATGATGAAGACATGGAGAACGAATGGGAGTTTAGCGAGAGTGAAGTTATGGAAGATTTGGAGTGTGGTGATCTTGTCGAGGAGACTGTACAAGCGAAGGATTTTTTAAATAGGTGCATTAGGCACTTATGGCTTAGTATGGATGGGGAAGAGATGTGGTGGAGTAGGCGGGTCCTTAATGTTGACGAGAAGGGTGATTGTGTCATTAAATATGACCCGATTGAGTGGATCGAAGATGAGGATGACGATAGAGAATATAATTCTAATAGTTTGAAGTTGTTTCTGTGCCTTACCTGGATGACTACAAAGTGGTGAGCTGATGCTCTTGTTCTTAAATTGAAAAATAAGAATTGTGTGAGCATTATTAATCTACTGATGAATAATGCTCACACATTTCTGTTTTTTAATTTATTTGTATTTGTTTTGCTAATATAATTCTCTTACTAGATCAACACTTTTAAATTTTTATTAAAAACACATCTATTTAAGTTAGCATATGGACTATAACTTGTAATCATATCAATTTAAATTATATTTCATGTACAGTGCTTATAAGCATGTTTTTTTCATGAATTTTAGCACTATAATATTTGGTATAATATTAATAATAATAATATGCAATTGATATACTTGCCATCTTACATGTTCATTGCCAGTTTTGCCAGCCTGAGTAATGCTGCAAGTATTTGATGTTTTATTAAAAACAAAACCCAAAAGTTATTGTTTGGTATATTTTATTCATACTGTACTAAAACATGTGTATCACATATTAATTTTTTGTATTGTTTTATTTTTGTTATTGACGAATACTTGCCATTGTCACGTCACCTTGTTGTTTACCATACACATTGCCAATGAAAACCTTGATATAGATAGCTGCTACATATGCCTTTAGCTGGTAGTGTTTCATTATGTTATTTCTTTTTTTTGCTGAACTGAGTTTCAGATCTCTTGAGAAGGTAAAATGTTATTAATATTGTACATGATATGATAATGGCAAGAAAAGGAAATCTATTGCTATATAACAATACGATCTTCAATATGTGGTTTTTTTTTGGGTATTACTGTACCATTCCATAAATGAAGAATATGTAACTTATACATTTTTGTTGTGTAAACCAATACATGATCAATATTTTTGTAGTTGAGGTTTGTTTACAGAAAATGAAGAAGTTACTCTTTATGTTACATACATTTACCATCGTTATGCTAATGACTCATATTATATTTGAAATGTGCAAAAACTTAAATGCGTGTCTTATAGTTGTATTTGTATTTGATACCAGTTTCTCCCACTTCAAATGGATGAACATACACTTTTTTTTCTGTTCGATTAAGTTTTGTATTGACAGCTGATAAATTTATACGAAATGTCTTGAAGGTACCTCCGTGTACACTGGCGGTGCCAGTGACACAAAAAGAAAAAAAAATGCCAAAGACGGCCTGGTACCGGTTGACCTAGCTAGGGTGTACAGAAGCAGCTAAAATAAAGCTAGCCAATGCCCAGTTATGGTCCGGGTGTCCAGTTAAGCTAACAGGCATTGGAGGTAGAGTGAAGCTGCTCTAAGGAGCTAGTAAAAGTTTAAAATAATTGCAAGTGGAAGTTGAATGTGGAAGTACAATTTGGCACAAAAAAAAAAAAAGACGGCCTGGTACCGGATGACCTAGCTAGGGTGTACAGAAGCAGCTCAAATAAAGCTAGCCAACGCCCAGTTATGGTCCGAGAGTTTCCAGTTTAGCTAACAGGCATTGGAGATATTATGGAGCTGCTCCAACTTCTAAGGAGCTAGTAAAAGTTTAAAATAGTTGCAGGTGGGAATGGAAAGTTGAATGTGGAAGTGCAAAGTGGCACGAGGAAGTGTGGAAGTGCAAAGTGGCACGAGGAAGTGTGAAAGTGCACAGTGGCACAGGAAGTGTGGAAGTGCACAGTGACACGAGGAAGTGTGGAAGTGCACAGTGGCACGAGGAAGTGTGGAAGTGCACAGTGGCACGAGGAAGTGTGGAAGTGCAAAGTGGCACGAGGAAGTGTGCAAGTGCACAGTGGCACGAGGAAGTGTGGAAGTGCACAGTGGCACGAGGAAGTGTGGAAGTGCACAGTGGCACGAGGAAGTGTGGAAGTGCACAGTGGCACGAGGAAGTGCACAGTGGCACGAGGAAGTGTGGAAGTGCACAGTGGCACGAGGAAGTGCAAAATGGCACGAGGAAGTGTGGAAGTGCACAGTGGCACAAGGAAGTGTGGAAGTGCACAGTGGCACGAGGAAGTGTGGAAGTGCACAGTGGCACGAGGAAGTGCACAGTGGCACGAGGAAGTGTGGAAGTGCACAGTGGCACGAGGAAGTGTGGAAGTGCACAGTGACACGAGGAAGTGCAAAGTGGCACGAGGAAGTGGTGAAAGGTGGAAAGGATTCACTTAGCTCTTGAAACAAAACCGTATCTAAAAGAACTGAGAGATAATATGCTTATTTATTTAAAGGGAGGATAAAGAAGTATCTTATGATTATATGGTTAAAACTATATGCAGTTAAATTTTAGCACATTACATAATCTTGAGTCATTGGTAAAACTGCGCCCTTGTGTATACGACAAATATACTGATAAGACACGAAAATACAGGTCATCAAATATCCTTACAAATCCGTTATTAGAAGAAGTGAAGTGAAATATTTGGACTCTGAGGAAGTTTTAGAAGGTATGTTCTGTTCTATTTCTGTCATTTGTACATTTGAGCCTAACCAGGTCTGTAAAAATACTCACTGAAATCACAAGTTTTTCCGTATTATGAAAACAATTAAATGCACCATGGGGATCAGTAAAACAAGTGCAGAAAAAGGTGTATTTTGATTAGATGATGTATAAAGTGTAAGAAAAAAGGCTGGAAATGAATAGGTAAGAAGTAGGTTTTTATGAAGGAAGTTTTTATCTTTGTGATTTGTTGTTTCCACACCACAAAATTTGTATTGATTTTTGAACACCTGTCTGTGCAACCTACAAATTCGTTAGTGTTAGTATTCGTGGAACTGGTTAGATATTTCCGGGTTAATTGATCTCCCCCGTTTTCTGCTTTGTTTTCCAGTGTATTATTTTATATAAACACAAATGGTGAATATATATTTATTAAGTAAGATTTTCACAAACATTTTTTTATTTTTTATCATTTTTTTCTGTATGGCGCGCAGTCTAGGCCACAGGTGTTCCTAACAATATGGCAACCTATATGCTTACACTATATATATATATATATAAAGGTAGGACTCTTTTTAACGCAACTATCGAACCGTACAAAAAAAATCTTTTTTTTTTGACCACTCTCGAATCTTAATTAAACTTTTTTACTCTACTCACATTTGCTGGAGACTCCCTTCTTCGTGTATAAGCTACGGTATTTGTTAGTTTTTCTCCGATTAGATATACAAACAATAAATTTTCTACCAAATTACCATCAAGATAATCTATCCGTCCAACAATTTGCTGCAAACTATAAGAAACGTTGCGATGACATAATTGCAGCGCTGCTTCCCATTGGTCCCATAATCCACAAGTACATTATGGAAATGCATATGTATGCAGATGATACACAAATTTATGTATCTGTGTGTCCAACATCTGCTCATGGTGTTCAGCGTGCCATCTCCTCTTGAAAAATGTGTTGATGATGTAAAGAAGTGGATGGAAACAAATTTTTGAAGCTCAATGCTGCTAAGACTGAAGTCTTAGTGTTTGGTTTTAGAGCTCAAATCACCAAATTTAACCTCACCTCTGTCAATATTGCTGGTGCCAGTGTACCTGTGAAGTCTGACCCTGTTAGAAATTTTGGAGTCATGTTTGACCGTAGTAGGACTATGAATGCGCAAGTTGCAAGCATCTCAAAAAGTGGTAATTACCAACTCATTAACATTGGTCGTGCTTGTAAAATGCTTACTACAGAAGCAACCAAACTTGCTGTGCATACCCTTGTTACTTCCAGGCTGGATTACTGCAATAGTTTGTTAACTGGTATAAGTGACATCCTCCTAAAGTGTCTTCAGAATATTCAGCGCACTTCAGCTCGCCTCATCACCAGAAAACGCAAATATGACCATGTTACAGCTGATCTGATAGATCTACACTGGCTCCCCATTCGGCAACGAATTGATTTTTAAATCCTTGTCCTTGTGTACAAATCCATTCATGAACAAAGTCCCAGAAACATCTCCAACATGCTTCAAATTCAAACTGGTTCCAAACAGCTTCGATCTACATCTACATCAGCACCCAGATTTATTGAACTCAAGATACAACATTTGCCGATAGATCATTTTCATGTTATGCTCCTCGCACCTGGAACCTCCTGCCTGACCACATCAAGCTTGCCAATTCCCTTGCTATATTCAAAAAACTGTTAAAACACCATCTTTTTCAAGTTGCCTACCATCGCTAACAGTTTTTTTTTCTTGTGAACTTGTGCTTAATTAATTACTTGTAAGCGCCTTATTACAAAACTGTTTTGGTGTTTGGCGCTATATAAATGTGACTGATTGATTCAAGCCTGGGTTAGGTAGACACGCCAGTGCACCACAACTGGTTATCAAAGGCCGCGGACATTGACTTGGTTGTCGATGTTATGTCTGGCCGTATGTCGTACCTGTGTTCTCGTCCGGGTCGTATTAAGGGAAGGACCGACCTCTGAAAAATTGTTCCAATTCATGATTTTCACTTCAGATATCAAATCTGAGTTTTTTTTATGGGAAACTACTCTAATAACATAGTACTTCCATATTATCTAGGTAAATTTTTGATAAAAATCACAAAAATACACTAAAACAGTGAAAAAAAGCTCCCAAAATTCTCCAATGTTTATTTTCAAATGTATTCCTTGTCTAATTGGTCATTTGTAGGCCGATTGCAATAATTTTTGTACCAAAATGTGTATTTTCTTATCAGGATCATTTCCTGTTTACATTGCCATTATTTTTTCTGAACTTAATTTTCATTGGTCCAAAATTAAAGAAAACTGGTCTTTTGCCAGTTATCAACCAATCAGAGGGCTTGCCAGAAAACCTGTGCAGTTTAGGCCTCTGAGGTCTAAAACAGCTGTTTTCAGTGTGTGCATTGTACAGGCAAGACCTAGTGAAATATCTGTTGCATTCTTTGAGGAAATTATACTATATTGTGGATTACATGAGGAGAATTTTGATTATCTTTATGTTTGATTGAATTGTCATCATGCCAAAGAAAAAAAAGAGAGCATTTCGTGCAAAATTTTTTACAGGAAGCTTAAAAAAGCAAGATACTGTAACTTGACAAACTAACTAGGCCAAGTACCAGTAAGACTAACATTATCACTCTAAACAGTGAAGCAGCAGTGAAAAAATCCACATTTTTCAGTAGCAAAACAAAAGTTACGTCCAAGGAATATGAAAAAACAGAGTTTGACAGTTTGTCTGGTAACAGAATTGTAGATGTAAAGCTTTTGTATGACTTTATTGATAAATTTCCATGTGCAGGATGTCAAGTTGTTTGTGGTTTCAATATGAGAGAAATATGCAAAGGGCTTGCTCCTGTTATCTATTTTCAGTGTAAAGGTTGCAACCAGAATATTAAATTTACTACTTCCAAGTACATTTGTGGACCCTTAGGCAAATTTTATGAGGTGATTTCTCGAGTTGTCATCAGTTCTTATACATCGGGTAACCATTATGCTCAAGCATCCAAATTTTGCGGAAACATGAACCTTCCAAAACCTCTTGCTTTTAGACATTAGAAAAAACATAGTTCTAGAATTCACAAGGCAACAACTAAAGTGGCCAAGAATCAATGAAATTTGCAGGAGAAGTTGAAAAGTTGAAGGCCACAGATGTGACTGTTTCCTGTAACAATACATGGCAGAGGCGAGGATTTTCCAGCCGGAATGGGGTAACGACTATTCCTGTCACTTAATGGCAAAAAGGTCCTTGATACAGTTGTAAAGACCAATTATTGTGGGAGATGTACAAGGAAGAAAGCAATACTTTCCAAGGAAGACTTCCAAGCATGGCAGACCAACCACAAAGCCTCCTAAGAGTGCTTGCAAAACCATGTTGGCAGTGCCTCAGCTATGGAGGGAAACGGAGCATTGGAAGCTTTTCGTCGTTCTGAGGAACTTCATGGTTTGCGATATGTAGGTTACTTGGGGGATGGGGACTCAAAATCTTTTAAGACCATATCTGAAGCTGATCCTTCCATATACAATGATGCAACAGTGAGCAAATTAGAATGTACTGGCCATGTCCAAAAAAGAATGGAAACACAATTAGAAAACAGGGTAAAGAGTTGTAATGGCAAAAAGTACCATAAGAATGGGAAGCAATTTACAGGAATTGGTGGCAAAGGACGCTTGACCAAAAAGCCATTTATTCCATAAAGGAACATTACGGCGCAGCCATTTGGAATAATAAGGGAGACAAAAAGCAAATGAAAAATTGACATTTGGGCAATTCTTAAGCACAGAAGCAAAGACCATAAGTTCTGTGGAGAATGGTGCCCATCCAAATCTGGGAACATTGAAAAAGCAAATAAGAATGCCAAGCCTAAGTTTGTCATGGAGAAAATAAAACAAGATTTTACAGCTTTGGCATCTGATGACCTCCTGAGTAAATGTGGGCATGGTGGAACACAGAACACCAATAAAAGTTTCCACCATGTAATATGACATCACTGTCCAAAGGAAATCTTTGTTGGGCGTTCTCGGTTGGAAATAGGGGTAGCAGATGCCACCATTGTTTTTAATGATGGTGAGAGAGGAAGGGTGGAGGTCTTCAAAGAGCTTGGTTATGAGGCAGGATCCTATGCCAGGAGATTCTTTGAAGAAACAGATAAAAAAGGATTCATCAAGCAGAAAAAGCCTCGAAAATGCACTGTTGCAGAAACGAAGCAGGAGCATCCTGCTTTGTTTAAAGTAGAACAGATAAACTTACACAGACTGTAAACAACTTTCAGGAACTACAGAATTGCTTGTTTATCAAAAAATTATGAATCAATTAACAAGCTGATATAAACAGGTTACTGTTACATTTAAAGCCTAATTTTCCCTGTTTTTCCAGAGCAATTGTTAAAGCAAATGTTTTTTTTCGTTTCTTTTCTTGCAGATGAACAAAGAATTTAATAGATAATGCTACAAGAAGATCTTGAAAAAGAGCTCATCTAGATCATCCTGAAAAAAGGGGTGGAGATGGCCACAAAAACTCTCCAAACAGTAGTGCTGTAGATTTGCGATTGATTCATTAATCATTTACTCGTCAACATTTGCAAGCATTTAGCAATAAATTGCAACCAAGCATCACCCAAAAATTGGGTGAACACTAGAAATGGCTTTGCTTAAAACCAGGAACATCTTAACCGGCCCTCAAATGGAGCAGGGCCGGTCGGAGTAAAAGCTATATGTTTCTTTGTTTCCCAAACCACAAAACTCTATACAGTTTCACCTCTCCAACGCTCCTTCAATATAACAACTATTCCCACTGGTGTTAATGGTATTTTTAGTGACACACATCTGAATATAATGACAATCCTTAGTAATATAAGTAGGAACTGTAATTAATGCTGGCATTGTTTGTCTTTGCTGCTGGGGAAAGGTGAAATGAACTATTGAGTATAGACCTATTTATACCTCAACGTTATAATGCAAAGTTAATCTTGTGAAATGATGTGGTTAAGTTGTTGCTTCAAAATTGCAGGCCAAATTTGTAAGCAGTGCCTTTATTAATGAAAAAAAAAAAACTTCTAAATGTTCAACAAAACTTAATACAATTTTTGTGGAACTGGTAGAGTTCCCACACAAATAAACCATGCATTTTTTAAAACAAATAGGCCAAGAATCTCACCAAAATGAAAATATCATGTCTTAAAATGACCCATTAGGCCCAAAAACTAGTTGAAAATAAAGATCCTGGATTTAGATGACCTTCAAACACTTGTAGAAATAAAATATCAGCAGAAAATGTTACCAATATTCAAACTTTACTTGCAATGATGAAGTGTCATTTTCCTGGTATATACCAGAGCTGTTACAAAATAATTTATTTACAGACTGTAACCCAGTAAGCCCAATTAAGTATTTAAACTGAGCCAACAATTAGTTGAAATTATAGTTCTGGCCATGGCTCTGTTCGGACACAAGACCACCCAAATAGTATGTTCTTGATTAATTGTTTTGAAGTTTTACTAAATGTTTTTGAAGAGTTACTAAGGAATAAGCCATTAAACGCTAATCACTAAGAGCACTACCAAACAGGCAGAGTCATGAGGGCAAGACAGCTACTGAATGATAATCCTGAGTCTGGTATGTTACTGAATACATTTTTGTGTTATGAGTTTCTTAATTTTACGGTTTGAAAATCCAGTTTCCATTATTCCATCCATCCACTTGTGGAGGCTAGCTACTACAGTAACATTGTTTCTGTTCACCTATGTCAATGAATTATTACGGTTCATTACTATGAAAATCATTTTTGCTGCTCTTCTTCACTGACAAATAATAGTGAGATGATTAGAAAAGACTATTCATTCATAATAATTATTATCAAATTTAGACCACTCACACCATCTTAGTACATTTTGATGTGGTCACTACCATAACACTAAAAGACTTGAATTATTCCTATGGTTTAAGCCTTTGATGTTTAATGAACAAATAGTGGTGCAGCCTTACATTGTGACATTTTAGTTTCAATTCACTTGGTTGGTGCCCTGTCACTTCCTGAAGAAGACTTTATTTAATGGAGTGAAAACAAAGCTTTGCGGGTTATGGGAATGGTAAGTCTGTATATGTCTGCACATGTGATATGCCAAGTCAGACAAAATATTTACGAATGCAAATTGTTAGCTAAACTCCATTTTCACTAATCAAATGCTTAGTTAGTTGATTGTGCAATTAAGAATAACAATTAATTGAAGTTTATATCAATTTTTACGGACAAGCAGACATTGTGTGTTTTACTGGTACACCTGCTGGGTAGGCATGTTTAACACACCATGGTTGAAATAATGTTTAACACACTATGGATGAAATAATGTTTAACACACCATGGTTGAAATAATGATTAACACACTATGGTTGAAATTTGGTTCAGTCGCGGAAATTTCAAATTTACCACAAACAGTGATATATTTTTACAGAAAACTCAACAAAGCGATGCCACATATCCCAAACCGATCATCATACGTTGTCTGAAAAGCAAATTTGTGCCTTAAGTTGTTGAAATTCGGGCCTACCATGCTACGTATTGCATATGATATGTAAACAAAGACAGCTGATCGCTTTGTTTTCATTCCAGCAGTGCGCGGTTACTATGCGTGACCTCAGGTCATGAATCCAACCAAGTGAATAGGTAAATGATTTCTTAGGAAGTAACAACTCTCTGACTGGCTTGGTAAAATTGTAGCCACGGTGTTCCCAATGATGCCCAACTATAAAACTTGGATAAGAATAAGACCAACAAATCTGCTTTCACAACACTTTTCGAGACTTTATCTGATAGAAATTGAACATTCTTGATAAAAAATTCAAACCTTCCATTTGCCTATCAAAGTTCCGTAGGCCAGTTTTTCTATCTCCTGGCTACTGACTGTAACAATCTGCATGAAAGTTGGCCAAATTTCTTCCATTGATTATGCCCCTGGAACAAATACACGGTACAGCCAGGCTTCTTTCCAGCACAATCGCCATTGGTTTACACACATCATGCTCCAATGAACGCCACTGCTATGTCCTTCATCAGCAATCTCTTGGATGAAGAGCAGGCGTCGACTGACAATTATCCTCACGTGGCTCTCGAAAACCCCTTCAGTCATAAACAGACCAAACACTGATATGCTTGTCTTTTGATCCTACTGCTAGGAGACTTTTGGAACCAAAGCTTTTCATTGGTGGAGAGAAGTCAAGTGCGTGGATTGAAGCCGTGTGATATGACAGAATAGCAAGTGGCTTCAACCTTTTTCCACCAAAAATCCGGATTCTGCAAAACAAATTTGATACAGTGTACTTCAAACCTATCAGAAGAATAAATACTTGAAAAGAATTAGTGATGTAAAAATTATACTTATATTGACTTTTATGATTTTTTTAGGGAAGGTCATGAAAGACCACCAATATAGTAATGAAGTTGAAAAATAATGCAAAACTCTATATTCAACTAGAGAGAAAAAACATTTAAGTCTAATGAGCGTTTGAGTCCACTTTACTAAGATTTTAATGCACTTTAAGTCTAGTGTGAAGTGCTGAGTTAAGTTCACTTTGATGTTATGCACTTTTGAGTCGAGTTCACTTGGATGATAATGCAGTCTGCACTTTTGGAGCCCAATTCACTTTGATGCATTTTGAGTCTGGTACACTTTTGAGTCTGGCCTTTTTTTTTTGAAGTCCAGAGTACTTTGAAAAGACAGCACAGCAAGTCTAGTTGAATAAATGAGGAAGCACATTTTCATCATTTAAATAATTGCCTATTTCCTAAAGGTCCATGGATGCCTCCCGTTTAATAACCTATTGCAAATTGCATGAAACGTATTATGCACATCACTTAAAAGTCAGGAAAATATCACATTTGTTTTGAAATTGTAGGTGATCAAAAGTGATCAAATTTGTAACAAATTAAAGGTTAGACAAGCTATTTCGTTTCTTTAAATTTCTTTTCTTACATTTCAGTCATTGAAGTGTCCTTCCAAAGTAGATCTAGATGAGGGTATGGTAAAATCCCAAACACACATTATCAGTGGCAGCTGCTCTTCTTGATTGCATTAAAAACCAAAGCAGTCTAATGACTTTGAGTCCATTTTAGTTTGATTCTAATGCAGTCTGCACTTCTGATTCTAATTCACTTTGATGATAATGCACTTTGAGTCTGTTGAATCTGGCGTTTTTGAGTCTTCAGAGCACTTTGAAAATAGAACACACCAAGTCTAGTTTACCCTTCAGAATGAATGAATGAGCACATTTACATCATTTGCATGATTTCTAATGGTTCATGTATGCCTTCTGTTTAATAACTTATTGCAAGGCCATTAAATGTATTATGTACAAGAGTTAAAAGTCAGGAAAATATTACATTTTGTTTTAACGCCATTGGTGTTCATAGTTGCTCAAATTTGTAACTAATTAAAGGGTAGATTACTATTTTTTTTTTCTTTCCTACATTTCAGAAATTAAAATGTCTTATTGAGTTAGAACAAGATGACGGGTATTATAAAAATCCAAACATACATTGTCAGTGGCAGTTGCTATTCTTGCTAAATCCATCCAAGCCATTAAGCTCATAGGGCTGGTTTTTATCCCAGTTTTCCGTGGCGCAAGCGGATGAGAGTACATGACTCCCCCTGGCCAGATGCCAGTCCATCGCAGATTAACTCCCCAGCAGTGCTGGTACTCATTTTACAGCTGAGTGGACTGAAATAAGTTAAGTGTCTTGCTCAAGGACACAATGCAGCGCTCACGACGGGAATCAAACCCTGTACCTTTTGATTATGAGCATGACTCCTTAACCACTGCACCTCTTAGCTGCTCTTCTTGACAGCCTTCAAAACCAATGGATTTTTAAAAGAACATAAAAAGGTCCATGCAGCTTCATTTGCATACTACCACCTCATTCATTTATTCATCACCATAATAAGCCTAGTGGCTCTTTGACACTCCTTAAGATCATTGGATGGTGAGTTGTGTTGGATTGTGGATTGGGTCTAGCTACAGCAGCCAAATCTGACACAATTAACCCACTCCACCAGCACCACCTGAAACATCAAATAGCCATCAAATGGAAAACTAACTAATTTTGTGTGGGTATTTTTGCTAAAATCATGGTTAAAATATATTTGAAAACTATTTAGCCAATGTGCCTCTACAAGCATAAGATGCTATCAGTTTTGACGACTATTCCACTCATGATTTAATCTTCCTCGTGTATGAAAACAAACTAGGTGTCCATAAAGTTTCAAGAAGAGTTCCATGTTTAATTAGAGTAAGAAGTTTTCATCTGTCGTGCTAATAATTCAAACTCACCTTGTATCCCATCCACCAGAAGCCACAATCTTGTCATCGCCTCTGAATTTGACATCTGAAATTCCTTCGTTGACCAGCTCAGCACTTTTGGCAGTGAGAAGAACTCCCTGAAAGAGAAAGGTGATGACTGGGATGAGTAAAGGGAACGACCTAAATCAACATCAATTCAAGTTTTAAGTGGAAGTTTCCTTAATAACAATTCACACTTCAGAAACTTTGCCAGGATACACATCTGACTTTCTTACTATTCTCAATATGCTAATTGTTCTTGAGTACTAAATCTTCTAATTGTTCTTGAGTACTAAATCTTCTAATTGTTCTTGAGTACTAAATCTTCTAATTGTTCTTGAGTCACTAAATCTTTTAATTGTTCTTGAGCGACTCAATCTGCTAATTGTTCTTGAGAACTCAATCTGCTAATAAAAAGTCTATTACATTTTCTTATGGCAAAATATCTTACCATTTTTTCACTTGGACTTGCGCCACAAAGTATTCATGGTGGGCGTAAGCGTGACAACCCATAATGGCAAAATTTGGAAGTTTTGATCAAATTGGTTGCAATAAGAATATACAAAAGATCAATAGTTTGTAGAATTAGAAAACATTGTGGAAATTGTTTTAAAGTTCTGTAAAATCCCAGTTCCTCAGGAAATTCATCATTCCATGTTAGAGTTTGAAGAAATTGGTTGTTATTCTGAATTTACTTTTTATATGATGAATTTCATACACCTCCACAATGTAATCAAATCTACATCTATTGTCCACCATTCTCATGTGTAAATCTATTCTGTAATGTGTAATGCAAACTTTTGTTATATTATTTGTTTCTGATTTGTGCTCCCCATTATCATATTGATGAGTGGAAATAAATAAATATACAAAATGAATACAACAGCTGTTATCAAATATAACAGTGGTATAAATCAAAATGACTTACAGAATCAGATCATTTTTACCTGGTAATTATCAAAATGACTGATAAGTGCAGATGGTGCGAAAGGGTACATGGGGGAGTAGTGGCTAGCATTACAATTCCTGAACATTATATTCCACAGACCTATCTGAAATACAAGTGAGAGCTTGAATCATTCCCTTATGTACTCAGCATGCAAGCATTTTACATGGTGCATAACTGGACTCACATTTGCATGTAAATATATGCATGAAAACATTTTCATGTAGAGTCTAAAAACAAGTCAGAATTATTCAAATAGGACCATTTCTTTTTCTGACCCACCAACAAATATCAAATATAAATCGTTTGTCGATAGATAATCACACCACCCTCTTTTACAAAATACTGCATCACCATTAGAGTTATCCACTAGCCTGAAAACACTGACAAATGTAAAACCTTCCTTCTAAGTAAATATCAAAGAGCCCTTACATTGGCATCACATGTCCAGGAGCACAAAACATTCTCCGCTGATCCTGATACACCTTTCTGCATCTTTGGTGAATAATCCAGACACATCACTGTCAACAGGAGGAGAAAAGATCATAACTGAATAACTACATTTACATGTGGAATTTCTTGCCCTTTATCATCAAACAAAGCCCCTCACTTAGTACAAGCTGGGTTTAACAATATAAAAAGAAGGCAGGTTGACTTAAGCAGATTAAAATATTCCTAATTCTTTCAAATAAAATACAATGGAATTAGAATGTGGGTGGTAGCTGTACCTGGAGAAAATGTCAGAAGAAAACATAATAAAGACTTGAAACTTGAAGCCAATGAGGAAAAGGGGGAGCAGGGGGGATAATACAAAGCTGGTACACTAACATGAAATGTTTCAACTTCTGAATAAAAAGACATTATACATAATATATATATGTATGTATGTATGTATGTGTGTATGTATGTATGTATATATATATATATATATTATATATATATATATATATATATATATATATATATATATATATATATATATATATATAAAAAGATATATATATATATATATGTATGTATATATGCATGTATTTCAATAATGTAATTCATGTCAATATGCTTAAACTTCTGAATGAAAAATACATATACAAAATAATTTCTATATTTTTGAAATATTATATTTTATAAGCTTTTTAATGGTTTGCTTTTTTTAAATGTTTTGCTTTGTTTTGCAGATATAATAAAAACAAAAACTTTTATGTCATCTTTCCGATCCAAAAAAAATATATGAATTGTTGAACGAATCCGGGCAGGACACAGCAGGCAACTATGACAGGCAGCGTATCATTCGGGAAAGTGCCACTCCAGAGGTAATAACTTTTGCACAAAAAGACATGAATTTCATATCTGTAAAATGGCTAAAATAATAAAGTACTTTAGAAAGATACTTTACTGTAGTTTCTTGTCAATATAAAAGAATGCTAAATGAGACATTTGGCAATTATTTATATCCTCCACTGAACTTTGCCACCCTATAAACATTTTTTAGAACCTGCGCCAAGGAGAGAGATTGTCACCCTCCGATTGACACAGTTGGCAGATATTTCATGTTAAGAGTCCAAGCATTGTGGAAAGGACACAAGGCACAACAGCATGCATTCCTTTAAATAATCATAAATGTTCTTGCCTTCTTAGTGACGCAAGATAGCTCAGTTGGTATAGAGCTGGACATTCATGCTGAAGGTACCTTGTTTGGACAGAGACTCCGTTGTTATCAAAGCAATAAAATATCTGGTACCTGGTTTTAACTGGGGAAGGTACCTGGTCTTAGCTGGAGGTCACAGGTGGCGAGGAAGGAATTGGCCATCCTTTTTCATCATGTCATGGTTCAGAAAGGGTGGCACTTTACTAAATCACATCCCGAAGCTCATATATATATATATATATTTTTTTAAATATATATATATATGCAATTTATATAATGCCTTTTGCCAGTGCCACTGGTTAAGTTTTCCAGCTGCCAAACGAGTTGCCGCACAGGAATTTAAGCTTGACTGGGCCAGAATGGGAAGTGAATGGACACCGCATTTTCACGCTTCTCTTCTTGTATAGTGTTCAGAAGACAACCAGGCAGGGTATGGCTGTCATACCATAGGGACCGACAAGTTGACATTCCCCCTAAAGGAAGGCGATGCCATTCAACCATTGCCACTTCACTCAACAGCTGAATGGGGAGCACGAGTTGCAAACGACGTACTTCCGCTTTGATGTTTGGCGTATTTGTCTGCACAGCTGTGGAAAATGGATTAGACCTGATTGATGCTTAAACCCGGTACCTGCAGCAACTCAGTCATGTGCTCTACCAACTGAGCAAACTACTCCCTATAATCATTGAGCATGGAACTAACTTTAAGGTATAGACCTTACAAGAAAATTGACTGAATTCCCATTTTCTTTTAAGTGGTTAATTCTGAATGATAATGAAGCTATTTCAGTGATCTGGATATTTTGATATAAAGTTCTGCCAAATTTATGCAGTCTACATATCCTCTGCCTAATTATACACCTTAATATTCAATACCTTAAACTAATGATACAATGTTTGCATACCTGGTTCTTTATGTGCCTTCACCTCTGAAATAACATTTCTTGCACAAAGATCCCAAAGCAGGATACTGCCATCTTCATAACCAGCAATGAGTTTTGTTGCAGAAATTAACTTCAAAGCCATGGGCATTCCTGGTGAGAAAAGTTTCAAGGAAAATATATAAAAAGCTGAATCAACTTTAAGGAACACTCTGAGCCAAGAGTGGCAAGGTTGGAAAAACCACTCGCCTGCTCACCATAGGCGATTGAAAAAAATTGTGGCGAGTGGATATATTATAATATATTGTGGTACTTTCAACACTTAATTAAGCCTCGCCAAGTTGTATAAATGATTGGCGAGTTGACTGTTTTTGTATTTTTCCAACCCTGAAGAGTGGGGCTTGTTTGAAGTCCTCACTTCTAGTAAAAGCTGCTGTTTTGCTGAAGTGGATGTGTTAACCAATCATCAAGAACATGAAAATAAGAAGTGCATATGGCCTATCAGTTGTAGCAGTTGCATGAGGTTATATAAATTATTGGTCAAAATTAAGTAGTCAGTATGATATGAAACTTAACCCTTACTCTACCAGCACTTTTTTGAAAATGCACCTGAGAGACAGAGTCAAAGACGGGGCACCCAAAACGGCAATAATATCGCCACATGGTAGAGTAGCGGTTAAGTACAGGTTGATTATTGAAGGGGCCTCCACTTCCGAGCAGATAAGTCAGAATTGTTCCGCTTCAGTGATCCGGTGGGCTGCCCACCGGGACCATGCTGCATATATTTTTGAGTTGGCACACTTGTCGCAGGTTTATTAACCCTTACTCTACCAGCACTTTTTTGAAAATACGCCTAGGAGGCGGAGTCAAAGAAGGGGCACCCAAAACGACGATAATATCACCGCGTGGTAGAGTAAGGGTTAATATCCAAGATTATGCTATAAGCCACAAGATGCATCAATCAAATTCTTTCAACACTTCAGTCAACTGTTGATTCATGTGTACAGTAACTGTTGGATACAGTGTCTCTGTGTAAAACCTGTTCCTTGTGGGTGTGGTCTAAAATAGTTGATAAACTACATCTATGCTCAAGTGGAAAAGATAAAATTATCTATCTTAATAACTGCCAATATTTTGTGAAACATTCTATGTATAAGCAAAACATAATCACTGGCCAGCTGAATATATTGGTGTTTTGAATGAAAAACAGTATCAAGTAGCTTCTTACCTAGGGGTTTATGGTTTGAATCTGGGAGAAGATTTTCACAATCTTTACCAGACCTCAAATCATAAACTTTGACCTCTGACATGGCATCTGCAGCAAACGCAATCAATCTCTGTTGGTCTGTACGTGAAAATGAAAAAGCTTTTATTATTAAAAGAGAAAAGGTGACATTTCAACTAGCCTAGGGTCGTGATTTAACCTTCTGATTATGTTGCAAATAGGCAACTTAACTTCACAAGTTCTTAAAAAGGCAAGAAACAGTTAAAAGGAAGAAAACGACACTTTGTGCCAGAGATTAGGTCATCAAAGATTTGAATAAAAAGTGAGTTGCTGAAATTAATAGCTCACTGAATATCCCAGTGTATGTATAATGTACATCAATAACATTTTTAACTAAGCACCTCAATAAATATTCCACGTATGTGCAGAGTTGGAATTAATCATCAAATTTCCCATGGTTCTGAATAAAGGTGTCAAAAATCTTCCCACACAAAAATCACGACAGAAAAAATATTATTGTAGTGAATACATCTATATATACTTCGCTATTTTGCAATTAATGTACTTTTCATCGCACAATTACATGGGGGACATTTTTAGAGCACATATATACCACATATACTGTTGTTTACTCAAGAAATGTAAAACAAATATGAATTGTTTTTCTTCCCGCGAATTCCCGATTAAATGCTGGAACCATAGATAGCTCCAGGTATGTATCCAGGCATGGAAAATATAGCAGATCATGGCACCAATGGTCCCAGATGTTATTTCACATGACTTGTCCTTCTCCTTAAAACTTTGTTCCAGCAAATATCATAACCACAAAGTTACTGTAGCAAATAGTGAGACCACTTTATCTTAATTAAAATAACCACACAATAAGGATTTCATCCATTGCTAATATGATATTCAGCACCAACTTCTACAACAACTAAGGTTTTCAGAATAAAGAAAATAAAGAGGAAAAATCTGACCCGACCTGGTTATTTATCAGGTCGAGTCTGACTGTTTAAAACTTTAAGGAGCAGAACAACTAATGAGGTCTCCAGAAAAAAAGGAGGAAAAGAAAAAAAAGTAAAGAAATGGGGAGGAAGTTTGGTTTGTTGATGTTTAACGGCACCACGACAGTCAGAGGTAAATGTGCCAAGAGGATCTTAATAAATTATGGTGTAAGATTTAGGATAGTAAGGAAAGGAAGGTTTGTAAGGCAGAAAAGGGGGAAAAACAGAAAGAGAAAAAAAAAAGGAAAAAAAAGGAGGTAAGTACTTAGTAAGGTTAGGTGTAGAAAGGGGCAAAGGGGGAAGCTAAATGTGGTGGAAGAGGTTGTTGTTGCGGAGGAAGTTGATGATGTTTAAGGAAGAATTGTTTTCGAAAAGGTCCAAGATTAATATTCTTTCCGAAGGAGGAGAGAGTGTGGAGTTTGTTGAGGATTGAGATGGTTGGGCCAGAGCATGTGGAGGATGCCAGTGAGGACGGATTTAGAGTCGAAGAAGATGACCAAATGGGAGCGGAAAGAGAGTTCTATGAAGTTTAAGGCTAGGAGGTTGGCGATCGCCTTGGCAGAGTAGATAGAGGTGCCATTGGGTAGCCTTGAGGAGAGGGTGAGACTGGGACAGGCGGCAGCAGAAGAAAAAGTAAAGAGGTACATGAACAAAAGGAAAGGAAATTTTCCTCTTGGAATTAAGCATTCCATTTGTTATTTTTGTTGCAGTATACTCGCTTAATTTTTTTTTTTTTTGAAGACTCCACCCCTGTATATGTCATTTCATAAATCTATGTATCTTCACATTAGCCAAAAGGATGATTACGTTTTGTAATTTGGATTTAATTCTCTACCAGTGAGTACAGTCACTATTGTAAACTGTGCAGTTTAGATAATCACTATCAGTTTAGATAATCACTATCAGGTCACTGTAAGATTTGCAAGCGAGTCACAAACCTCAATGCCTCTATTAATAACTATAAACAGCAGTCATAAATTTCTACATGATTGTATAATCTTGAAGGATTAGTTCAGGTTTGGTTTGTTGATGTTTAAAGATTAGTTTAGGTTTGGTTTGTCAATGTTTAACGATTACTTCAGGTTTTGTTTGTTAATGTTTAACGATTAGTTTAGTGGTCAAGCAAGTTTATGAAAGAGCACTTCAAAAGAAACAAAATAGTGAAGAAAGCATTTAGAAATCTTATTCTGTATTTAAATTTAAAGCTCCGTCTTAGCTGTGTAGAAATGACTGGTGTAGAAAGTCTACTGGAAGGTTAGCGTCCTCATCTTCACATTCCTAACAATTCTTAATGTATTTTAAAGAAAATTTATTTAAGTTCTTTACTATTTGAATTGTCTTTCCTCAAACTTTCTGTAGTAATCTTAGGCAATATGATCATTATGCATTATCAATATATCGCCTGACAAATATCAATATTATCGAAATATAGATATGCAAAATAGCACTATGCTGTACTTAAGCAGTATTCAGTTTGTGATAACAAGTTGAAGTGTGTAGCAGTAGTTTATCTGCAGCAGCTGTCTACTGTGCCTTGCATTGTGTTGTACCATGCATGCTGATGTGTGTACTGGTAGTTCCTCTGCAGCTGCTGTCTACTGTGCCTTCTGTTGTACCATGCATGCTAATGTGTGTACCAGTAGTTTCTCTGCAGCTGCTGTCTACTGTGCCTTCCGTTGTGTTGTGTTGTACCATGCATGCTGATGTGTGTACCAGTAGTTCCTCTGGAGCTGCTGTCTACTGTGCCTTCCATTGTGTTGTGTTGTACCATGCATGCTGATATGTGTACCAGTAGTTCCTCTGCAGCAGCTGTCTACTGTGCCGTCTGTTGTGTTGTGTTGTACCATGCATGCTGATGTGTGTGGGTAGTTCCTCTGCAGCTGCTGTCTACTGTGCCTTCCGTTGTGTTGTGTTGTACCATGCATGCTGATGTGTGTACCAGTAGTTTATCTGCAGCTGCTGTCTACTGTGCCTTCCGTTGTGTTGTACCATGCATGCTGATGTATGTACCAGTAGTTCCTCTGCAGCTGCTGTCTATTGTGCCTTCCGTTGTGTTGTGTTGTACCATGCATGCTGATGTATGTACCAGTAGTTCCTCTGCAGCTGCTGTCTATTGTGCCTTCCGTTGTGTGTACCATGCATGCTGATGTGTGTACTGGTAGTTCCTCTGCAGCTGCTGTCTACTGTGCCTTCCGTTGTGTTGTGTTGTACCATGCATGCTAATGTGTGTACCAGTAGTTTATCTGCAGCTGCTGTCTACTGTGCCTTCCGTTGTGTTGTGTTGTACCATGCATGCTGATGTATGTACCAGTAGTTCCTCTGCAGCTGCTGTCTATTGTGCCTTCCGTTGTGTTGTGTTGTACCATGCATGCTGATGTATGTACCAGTAGTTCCTCTGCAGCTGCTGTCTACTGTGCCTTTCATATTGTATTGTAATGATGTACTGACTGCCGATGTGTGTACCATTGAAGAATATCATATCGATATATTGATACAACCCTTTAACTAAATGTCGGCCATATCGATATGGGTCAATATCAATATATCGCCCAAGCTTACTCTTTAGGTGGTAAATTATAATTACCTTTACTAGATTCTATTTCACTACTTTTCTGAAATATCCATTGGTTTCTAAGCCACAAAATTGCTGGACAAAATATGACAGACTGAGGCTATGACATCACAAGTAGTTTGATTTCAGTCATTTCTATTCTACACATATGATAACAAACTTTACACTTAATTATCTCCTTAGCAGAATAAGATATTTTAAATAGATTCTTCACCATTTTGTTTCTTTTGACGTCCTCTTTCATATAAGATGGACTTACCTAACCCCTGAACTAATCCTTTCAAATTCAAATCTACTACTCCTCAACACAATAATAGCATTCAAAGCATGCCCTTAAAAAATCAACTTTTGTCTAAAACAATCCACAAACTGAGATCTTACCATCTTCAATCAATGAAAACTTGCAGAAAGACTTGCTCTGAATATCTATGCTGGAAGCCACTTCTGCTCTACCTTCTCTGACTTCCCAGATATGAAGTTTGCCATCTCGACCATGACTGCAAATAAGGTAAAATAATTGAAATTGGGTCACACTCATACAATTGAAAAATTAAAAGCCTGTACGAAAAGTCCAATAATAGGTTCAACAGTTCATGTCTAAGAAGTTTATAATGTTCATTCATATTAAAGAAAGAGATTTGGAATACACTGAAGGTTTGATGTTATTTGATATTCCATTCACATAGTAGCTAGGTCTTTCCCCTTAAAGATTTGCAACGATGTGTGTTCTATATGTGCAGTTTTATGAGCTACATACAGGACTGGCTTCACACTATTACAGGTTTCCGCTCTGCAAATGCACTGACTAAAATCTGGATAATAGCATCGCCGGGAAGGAAGCAACTTCACATGGTGCCAGATGCCTAACTGGGCCTATTGTTTTATATTTCAATACATTTGTGGAAAAAATAATCATGTCAAAATTTAAGAAAAGCGAAAAGTGATTCTAGTAGGTAAGCAGGTAATTTATGAATGTAAAATACAAAATAATAGCCCATCCTTTCGTCACCTGATTTCTAAATTAAAAATTATTCGTAAATTAGAAGAGCATACAGCAACAAGAAATGATAAGTTAAAGTCCCATAATGAAAAATGGCTCTCATTTTTGCATCTTCTCGTTTAACTTGTTCTTGTATCCGGAATCCTCTCAAGATATTTCTAGTCTTTTTTTTTTTTCTGTTAGTAAGTTTAAGAATGTTTAACTTTTAATTACAAACAATTATGCTTTTTGAATTATGTATGATAGTTGTATTCCTTTTCGACTTTTTCTTCATTGTGATGATATGTTCAGATATGAGAGTTTAACAAATAAATTGTACTAAAACAAAAACAACCAAAAAAAAGCAAAAAAATACAAAAATTTCATTGTTTTATCTTGAAATTTGTTTAATCAGTCAAAATTATTGGAATGACACCAACTTCATCCTAAATGAAATCGTTACAGGGAGACCATGCCTTACTTTCAAGGAGGTTAACTAGGCTCAAGAAGCATTACTACATAAATGTTAGATCTTTAAGTAAGCACTTTAGGCTTATTGTTACTGCAACAGCTGAAAACGTAATGCTGTATGGAAATGTGTAGCTGAAGAAGTGGTTTTAACTAAAAGGTTCACCTGTTTAAATTGAACTGTGTGAGTAAAATCAAAATCCATTAATTTTGTTTCACAACCATCAGTTTAATACCTGAAAAAAGAAAACAAACATGATTTTGCAATTTCATATGCCCTCAATTTCAGGCACTTTCTCAGGTGTCTTAGTTTATTAAAAAGAAGATACTTTTTCTTTTCAGTTTTACTGGAAGTGAGTTTCCTTACCTTAATACCTGCCCATTACTGCAGCAAAGAACTTGTAAGATACCTCCAGAGGAGTGTCCATCCAAGACCTGTGTTGGACGTCTACTTTTTAAATCCCACATCTTAATCTCCCCTGAGGAGCACCTGCAAAAAGAAGTTGAAGTGAAGAGTGGATTTAAGAGTCTATAAATCTTTGTGACGGAAAAGTCCATTGGCAAATGTTACAAAAATTAGATTACCTCAGACCCCTGGTTTGGCTGTTTCACAAGAGCGGCCCGACCCACCCCTCCGTGGACCTGCCTTGCCCCCTGTTTTTCTTTTTTTACAAATTATTATTACTATTTTTTAACTTAATAATCTTAATTATCCTCATAAATGAAATACCTTACATGGATACAGAACACATAATGATAGCATAGTAAGCAATTGTCCTGTTTGGCTATTGAATAGTCAGAAGAATAGCTTCATTCTGAGATGTATGATTATAGCTAAATTCCCAGAGTTTTTTCACCAGAAGATTGAGCCAGAAGGGGGCCCCCTGGACTCCACACCGAAAAGACACAGCGCTTCGCGTGCAAATTATTGTGCCCCTCAACAAATCTAGCACCCTGCTCGCTTACAAAAAAAATATTTACAGTAAATGCTTGAATTATTTTTTCACTTACAAAGGAAGTTCAATTCACCTTCTTTTTAATAGTAGTGGGTGGTTTGATATTATTACACATAATATAAATCAACCTTGTGGTTTAAACAATAATTCTCAGAAGGAATTGGTCATGTACTAACCCTGATACAAGAATTTCTTCTTCCCCACTTCTGAAATGTAAGGCGTTGACTGTTCCTTTACATCCTCTCAGGACAAACACAGGATCAGGTGCAGGCCTTGCCATCTTGAAGAAAAGGGAAAAAATAAAATCTGCAAATTGAGTCAAATATGCTATGCATTTACGAGAATAAATGCCTTAAAGCAAACTTAAGTTAAGAAGTGAGTTCAATCAATGCAGATACTTCTGGCTAAATCATGGAAACATGGTGTCTGTATAGATAAATACTGCCAGTGTTTTGTTCGAATTTCATCTAAGATTAAGAAGTTAATTTCAATTTGTTTCATGAAGATTGAAAAATTATCGTTTTGAAAGATACTATGAGATTCCTTCTTTCATGATGATCAATTCATTAAAATCAATGTTTCATTATTGAACCATTGGTTCAAAATAAATGAGTAATAAATAATAATACATTAGTTGTGTTGGATTTGGAACTCTGCAACTGACCCTATGAGATGCAGTGGCTCAGTGGCTAAGGAGTCATGCTTGTATTCGAAAGTTACTAGGTTTGACTCCAGTCGTGAGTGCTGCATTGTGTCCTTGAGCAAGACACTTTACTTGCTTCAGTCCACTCAGCTCTAAAAGGAGTTAATCTGTAATGGACTGGCATCCCATCCAGTCATGTACTCTCATCCGCTTGTGCCATTGAAACCAGGCATAAGCACTGGGTCTATGAACTTAATGGCTCGAATAGATTTAGCTTTAGCAAACTAAAAAAAATTCTTCTTATTTCGATATCTTTCAAACATCAACAAAAACTCTAGAAACGAGACTCGAGTCGACTGTTCAAACTCGAACAGAGAGTGAATGAACACCGCATTTGCACGCTTCTCTTCTCGAATAGTGTTATGAGAATCAGGCAGGGGATGACTCTCCTGCCATTGGGACCGTCATTTAACGTCCTAATCCAAGGTATGGTGAGCGCCATTCAATCATAATTGTTCACTTCTTAAATTATTTGAGGAAAAACTTAAAATAATACTTATAAAGTACAATTATATAATCTATTCACTTCTTGATGCTTGATTTATTTCTTTTCAGTGTTTTTAAAAAACTATTTATTAAAGTTATATGAACAAAAAAATGTTAGCAGCGAAAAATCAACCAGCAAATTAGTGGAACATCCTAAAACTTATTTGCAGACATTGAATAATTAATTACAAATGTGCGGTGACTAAGAAAATGGCGACCACAATATGAATCTCGGATAAGTTTATCCTGTCGTGGTGCTCGGCTAGATAGGTAAAGATTTTGGAAAAAGATATTATTTATACTAATTCAGTAATTGATTATTATTTACACTAATTAAGTAATTGGTTATTTAATATACGATTACGAATATCCAAAAAGGAAGTTATTTTTCAATTATCAATTTTCTACGTGTGAATTAAAAAAAACATGGGAATTGCATTTAATCTATAACAACCCTCGGACGGCAATCCCAATGTCAACCCGTACTGAGGGATGTACAATATATATAATAACTAGGTATACTGTAGGCTAGTATTAGTAATCTACCTACTGTGGTGTAGCGGTTATCATACATGTCTACAGACCACGAGGTCCTGGGTTCAAGCCTGGGTTGGGTAGACATGCCAGTGCACCACAACTGGTTATCAAAGGCCATGGACATTGACTTGGTTGTTGATGTTATGTCTGTTCGTACGTCGTACCTGTGTTCTCGTCCGGGTCGTATTAGGCGTTTCGTGATAGCATTGTTAATATCATAACCGATTACGCAGGTGACGACCCCGTCATTGTAATTGTGTGTTCACTCGTCGTCGTAGCTGAGTACCAAGTTCTAGTTGTACCAAAATAGGCCTAAATATGCCTACTTAGGTCACAGGTGTACCAAGAAACTTTATGAAAGAAGAAAAAAATCAACCACATCTGAGGGATTTCCTATGCTACCTTACACTAACCCCTATGGACTTCGCAACTCAAGATAAGTCCCAAGTAGTGCAGACTATAATTTATTCGCAAAACTAGTATGTTAAAAAATATGTGATAAAGGACACTGATAAATGTAGGCCTAACTTAGGCTAACGTTGGGCCTACAGGCTCTGACTTTGAAAGTCTGTTAAAAACAACACATTTTTGTTTGTTTGTAGAAACCTGATAGATTTTCACGCACTCACGTAATGTTTTTGCATCCAAAATCCAATCTTCTCTCTCCTTGCACGCGCAATGGCTTGCAGCATTAGTCCTGACTCTGTAATTATTTACAGTCTCGTTGTCAAATCCTCAGCATGCATGCAAATTGCAAGGAAATTTCCCGGCACATCGAGTCGAGGTTTGAAGGCTAGGCTAACATAACCCTAGCATGTCTGTACGTGCGGGGATCGGGATAGTCTGTCAAAACATCTTTGAGGATGGGGAAGGAGTGAGGGGGGGAGGTAAGATACACTAATAACCCCAAATCTAGATTTTGTCAGGAAAATTGTCAATCTATCGGGAAAATTAATATCCTGTCGGGATTTTGGTGTGTCCTTCCCCAGTTAAGATTTCGTTATAAACTTCAAGTAGTTTACACACCACTTCAAAGATTGCTTAATAAAGTACATGAAAATTTGATGATTGTAATAAATCAGTAAAGAAATCCCTTTTAACATGTTTAAAGTTTTGATACTACGACAAAACGTAATTACCAGCCAGCTTATCAGCACGTGACTCTGAGTTTATCGATTAGTACACATCATTTAAACCAAATCACAAAATCCCGATCATTGTTCCGACAGACTAGTGATTAAATCAAGGTCGCTTTAGGAATCTCAATCATCATGCTATTTGACATCTCAGTTGAGCTGAGTATTGTTAGGTAAAGGCCATATTAGAAACATTAGGTCAATTAGTCAAATTGTCAATGATCCATACATGAATTTGCTAGCCTATATCTGATCAGGGACACTGTTATAACATAACAAGATTACGGGCTAAGAAAGATTAGTCACCCCATAAAAGTCCAAAGTAACACCACCACCACCACAAAAATAATAATACTAATAATCAAAGACGCTAAAGAACCTATCAATGTTGACTTTGAAATGTGAACAGAATTGGAGCTAACTACCCACTCAAGCAAACCATTCCACTCATAAACAACTCTTTGCGAAAAGCTAAAATGCTGAATATCTGTGAAAACTCTTTGGTCAACTTCAAACTGTTACCACTTGTAACATGAGGATTAGCTGAAACATGCAAGAATTAACAGGAAGTCAGAGCATCACTAACAGATAGGAACTTAAAAACCTGAATCTTATCGCCACGTACTCTCCTCAACTCAAGCGTGGTAAAACCAAGAATTCACAACCTAGATTCATAAGAGAGATTCCTTACTTCGGGAATAAGTCTAGTGGCTTCCCGCTGAACCTGCTCTAAAATGAACTTATCCTTTTCCTAAAAGGGACCCTAAGCCTGAAAAGCATACTCAAGGTGAGACCTGACTAACTGCTTATACAAAATAAGAACAACCTCTCTACTAAGAAAACAACAATTCCTTCTAATCAAACCAATCATCTTATTTGCCCTTGCAGCTGCTAAAGCACACTGTTTAGAAGCTGGGGTTCAAATTGCTAGTAATGACAACACCTAGATCTCTTTCTTGATCAGCACAACTAAGATTTCAACCATTCATGCAGTAATGAAATGCCAATTTTTTCTAACAAAAATGAATAACTTTGCATTTATCAACATTGAATGACATCTGCCATGTTTGGGACCAAGAAACTTAGTTATCCAGATCAGTTTGCAAAAGTGAAGAATCCCTAGCATGATCAACAATCCTGTACAGCTTAGTGTCATTAGTTGTAACACTATTCCTGATCTGATTCATATACATCCATTTCGTGGAAGCAGAAATTGTGGCGTCAGTGTTATATAAGGCTATGGTCTACGTTTTTGCCTGGGTTGGGTAGACACGCCAGTGCACCACAACTGGTTATCAAAGGCCGTGGACATTGACTTGGTTGTCGATGTTATGTCTGTCCGTACGTCGTAGCTGTGTTCTCGTCTGGGTCGTATTAAGCGTTTTGTGATACTTTTGTACTATCATAACCGAATACGCAGGCGACGACCCCGTCATTGTAATTGTGTGTTTAACTCTCTCTCTCTCTAATGAAAGTATCAAAGTTTAACCCCAGAGAGGTCGTATTTCTTATCATTTATATATATATCATTGTAATTGTGTGTTCACTTGTCGTCGTCGTTTATTAAGTAAAAAGTAAAAAGATTTTGTGGGCTCAGTCAATTAAACTTTGTTTCGTCAGGCTGCCAGCAAAAAGCGATTATGTAGAAGATTCAAGTAAGTTTCACCCTCTTGATTCCAATTTTGACAAGTTGACAAGATGACCATGCGGTGGAAAGTACACCAGTGCGCGTAGCTAGCTAGCTTTTTTGGTGAGGGGAAAAGACTAGTCAATTTTCTGACAAATACCCAAACCATTTGTTGACATAACACTAAGTTACCACCAGTGACATATAGTAGTTTTCTATACAGGAAAACCTTCGAGAGAAAAAGAGAGCAAACAAATCTGAAAAAGTGGGGTTGTTTTTGTGAGGGGGGGGGGACTGTATTTCTGAGCTAAGGGTTGTAACAAACATCGCTATTTTCGGACAATCTTCGCTATTTTCCGACCACCTGGATGGTGTAGGCATTTCTCTTTTCTCAACAACACTGATACACCATTCTGTGATTCTGGTTAAGTGCGGGGTTTTTCTTGTTGTTCCTTTTACTTAATAAATTTACTGTTTCTCAATCACAAAATATATGGGCTTAGTGGATGTTGGAAAGTGAACTGGGGCAATCCGGCCAAGGCCACTGCAGTAAGTTGAAGGTGTGGGCAAATGTCGAAATTTCTCCAGATTTTCAAGTGCAATGATGCAATCACAAGGTAATATGTTTATATGTTATAACCCTTATGGCACCTTTTTAATCAGCCTGCCTGTCAGCCTGTCTATGTTTGAATTTGTATATATTCCATTAATTCGGAGAACGTTTCTGAAATTGTATGACAGTTAAAGGTTCATTCCCCCTTCCTATCTCCCACCACATTATTGTCCACATACCATATAGACAGCACACAATTACCATTTACATGCCTTATTTGCGCATCAAGAGTAATATGTTGCTTGAATTGACTCTATTACCTACAAAGCGCAATAACTCCGCTGATTTTTTTAAGCCAATTTGATAAACCAACAAAGATTCAGAGAAACAGATCTTGTAATTGTTCATGAGATAAATTATGAGAGGAAGCATTTTTCGTGGGTTTAGAGTGTCGGCAAAGTCACATAGACAGTTGTTTTCAACCATTTAACAACTATATTTTGTTCGTCTTAAATCTAATTTCGTTCTCATACGTTTTCATAAGTTATATCTGAACTTAAGCAAGGATTACAAATCATGGATAAAAAACGGAAAAGTATGGCACCACCATACTTTAGACTTCAGGCTTTTGAGCCTGGCTTTATTCCTGGACCTCAACAGTGGATGTTAAGTAGGCCTCTAAAACCCCACAGCACCGGAGGTAGGGAACCCTGTCAGCACTGACCTGCAGACACCAAACTGCCAAAGGCATCAGTGAAGTTGTCTGCAAAATTCAAATTTGGACCCAAAAAGCGGGGCCCTAAAACCCAATGTTGCAGGGGAAATACTAACACCGAATATGACAACTGTTCATCAGGGACAGATCTAGAAGGCTCTAATATTGACACAAAATTGTATTGATTGTATTTGATCTGTAAAATTGAATAATAGAAATACACAAATTTATAAATTTATACCATAAAATTATGTTCATTTTTAGTGTATCTAAGGCCTCTAAATTGTCTAAATTCGTGAAGCTCCAGGGGATTTTGCCCCGGGATCCCCATTGGGGCTTTGCCCCTAGACCCCGCCGAGACCTGGATTCCCACC
The DNA here is from genome assembly GCA_020152595.1 of Chiridota heheva. Taxonomy (NCBI): domain Eukaryota; kingdom Metazoa; phylum Echinodermata; class Holothuroidea; order Apodida; family Chiridotidae; genus Chiridota; species Chiridota heheva. The sequence goes on along the minus strand of JAIGNY010002720.1, from coordinate 296,951 downwards.
GGGGATTAGCCCCTAATTCCCACGCCGATACGCGCACGCTTTGCAGGGGCCATGCCATCTACGACGCCAGCTATTTTATCGGAAAAATTTAGCTCCCCTCCCAATAAATTTTCCTTGGAACGCCTCTGTATGTAGTACGTTCGTGTATCAATTTGATAGAAAACAAAAAGATTTGCACATTATGGCTCGCGGGTGTATGTGGAAAAATCTTTCAGACCTGTCGGCAAATCAACCCGCAAACTTCAACACGGGTTGAAGTTTAAGAGGCAACAAAATATATATCATCAAATCAAATTTAGTCACACCTGCAAATGCCGACACAAAAAACCTACAAATTTTGAAGCTTCGCACCTTGACACCCACTGAAGTAAGCTTCTCTCGTACAGTCGTATAGCATACATTTGTATGTCCTCGTGTAAATACTTCACTGAAATTTTCGTATCATTTTAAGCCATTTCGGACATCAAAATCAAGGAATCTTCATAGCTCCCGAAGGCTTCGCCTCGCTCCTTTACCCAGTACCAGGACTTCACCCACAAAAAGCTCAAAATTTGTATGTAAATCCTATGATGGCAAAGTCTATATTATTTCAGCTATAATTTGATTAGAGGCGCATGCATGTTATGTTCAAAAATTGGTCCTAGCAAAGGCTGAAAGATGTATGAACATCCTTGGTCAGTATGCTGCACCACTACAAAGAATTAGGATAGATATTCAAAAACGTATAATCATTTCTTAGAACAGTTTAATGCCCAATTGATCAAGCTATACTGCTGTGCTACATGCTTTGAACATACGACAATTGGCCCTTCAGATCCTGAACCTCCAGATTGAAACATCTTCCGCCGCCACTGCCGGTCATGTTTTAATAAGCAAGTTCATGTAGTCAAACCAATCTGCCACTGAAGTTTTTGTTTAATTTACTCTATTCGGATTGCAATCTCACTGGCCTGAAGTGATGAATAAACAAAATAGGTCATTGACTTGATATGAGTATCATTAGCCTAAATATTAGGCAATGTGCATAAGTCATATTTGCAATCGACGTATCACTCACATAATTTTGGGTCATTAATGTGTTAAATAATCTAGTCCTTGTAACTTCTTGTCAGGAACGTAGCCTAGATAAAATGTCAGGAGGGGAAAAGGAGGGGGGGGGGGAATTAAACCAAAACATGCATGATGTGCATAATAACGTGTTTTATGAGAAGTTTTGTCGTGATTAATGAAACATATTGGGACAAGACTGTGCAACCTTATAATCGGGGAGCAGAGAGAAAGGTACTCCCTGAAATGTTTTCTTTCGATTGAAAAAATATATTCGATTGAGCAAATTATCATACAAAAAATTGAAGAAGAGTTTGGTAAAATCATTAGAAATTTTGGTAAAAAATTGCAACAATTCTAGATAATTGATGTTTTTTCGAAAATTGAAGAAAAGTTTCCCCAAAATGAATTTTTTTTCTTCAAAATTGAAAAAGATATATTACAAACATTGAAAGAATTTTCCCAAAAATTGCAGAAAACTTAAAGGAAATTTCCGAAAATTGCACTTGAATAAAAGAAATTTCCCAAACATTGAATGAAATTTTCCGAAAATTAAAGAAAATATACCGAAAATAGAAAAATTGCCTCAAAATGAAGGAAATTTTTCAAAAATTTAACAAAAATTGGCCCAAAATGAAGGAAATTTCTCAATCAGTGAAGGAAATTTTCCAAAAAGTAAAGAACATTTTCGAAAAATCTCCCCAAAATGAAGGAAATTTACCGAAAATTGATACAAATTTCACAAAAATTTAAGAAAAATTGCTCAAAATGAAAGAAATTTCTCCAAAATTGAAGAAAATATACCCCCAAATTAAAGAAATTGAAGAAAATTGCACAAGAATTTAGAAAATTGCCCAAAATTTAAAAACAAAGTTGCTCCAAATTGAAGAAAATTTACCAAAAA
>JAIGNY010002720.1:262500-290000 GCA_020152595.1 Chiridota heheva | reverse complement strand
CTGCGCCCTCGCTTCTTGCGCTAATGCTACGTATACTTTTTTTTGGTAACTTGATTCAAATTAGTGCTTTATACAATTACCTCACTTAAGTGCCTATTTTTGTGTCCACAGATTCTCAAAACCTGGAAAAAGGAAAGAGGTTTTGACACATACATCACGGATGTTTCACACGCCCGTGACCATTTAGTTGTATCAGGGAGATGGTTGTATGAACTATTCATTTCATTTGAAAAAGATGTATGGGCACGACCGTAATCCCCGGGAGGGCAGGGTCAAAGAAAGAGTCACATTTCAGGGGAACAATAACCTTTTGTCCCATATAATTGTATCCTATGATTTAATGCACGAGTAAACAAGCAATGCAAATCGGAAGCGTGTGGAAGGAAGGGGGGAACGAATATACGTATTTTGATCACCCGACCAGTTTTCTTTTAATGATTGGGTGTTTAGGACACATTTTTGATGCGGCTTCTTGATCGTAATGAGAAATTTTGAAAGAATTTGGCAAAGTTTGAAAATTTCCCAGGGAAACTGCCACTTGAGAGCGGATTTCTCCTTTCCGGTTGTATGCTACTTCTCACTTGGGTGTTCAAATTGGGAAATTTAGAAAATAGATTTGGTAATAATGAACGGAATTTGGGTAAAATCATTGGAAATTTGGATAAAATTGGCAACATTGCCCGAAAAGTTCAGCCCAATTTCCGATTAGCAGCAAGCTTTAAAAGAAAATTCATTTGCCAGTGCCATTTTTGCTTGCAACCGGAAAAAAATCTATGACAAAAGTAGGGGTTGCCCCTCCCACTTTTGTGACTAAGGGAAAAGCACCCCCTTTCCTCCCCCTCCACCCCTCTCCTTTCCCAGCCCTTCGCCTCATACGCATATGGTAATTTATCATTCTCCTACTCGGGCTCTCCTATACAGTAATATATGTTCTATACCAATATACTGCTGATCTGCTGATGTGGCGCCTCAGTTTCAAACTGTACTAAACCATGGAGGGCTAAAATGGCATCTCCCTGACTCAACCGCTCAAGGTCAAGGCTAAATGTGGTCATATTCGTTGGAAAAAAACTAACATCCGACGCCAGGATCAGCAAGAAGTGTATTTGCCGATTTGCGCAACCAATCAATGTGCTCAATTTGTACACGTGATACATTGATGCAGCTGCTAAACAAAGTTTTAGACGTCGTCTGCCTGACTAAGGATAAGCTTAGGAACTTGGCTCAGTTCTGCAGTTAGAACAGTAGTAATATGTATGTCCAACGAGTTTCCTGTGTGAAAGCTCTTTGGTATGACAAGATAGATATCTTAAACTTTTGGACCATGAAGTCGACTTTGGGTATGTGTTAACAGGTTAAGTGTAACCATCGATAGGCAAACATGTAGGCGTGCACCTGTTTGGGATGTGGGCCTGTAGCTTACTGTTTCTGTGTTTGCGGCATTTGGCATAATCGTAAACTGAAGAAATGAAGTGTTTTGTGACAACTTCAAAAACATGCCTAACGATAGCATATTCCGATATTATTGGTCGCAATTAACAATTCTTCGGAACTTATTCAAGTCCATGACCAGCCAAACGTCCCCACACAGCATGTCCGAGGTTTGCATTTGTGCTAATATGACATTGTAACAACATGGAAACGCTCGGCAATCACATTTGGTTTTCACAAACACATAGGCCTAGCACCCAGGGGCCTGTGTTGTTGTCAGAACCTAATAACACATACGTTATCATCCTTAAGACATTTTTGTTGTGTAAGGCGGTAAATTAGTGAACGACAGAAATCAGTGGACGTCAGCCAACAAGAATAAAAACAGATAAGTAAGGGCGTAAAACTTGGTCCGGAACGGGGTATATGACGAATAACTAGGCCTAAGTATAAATATTTTAGGTTAAGGGATTCCAATTGTTCCAGTTTGAGGACGGGATGAACTGGAAATTTCTACCAGAATGAAGTGGAAATCATCCTGGTGATACCGATGTAAAAATGTTCTTAGGAATATCACCCGGCCATCCCCTGCATCCATTCCCACCACTCTCAAATAAGTCTTAAATAACAATATGCACTAGTTAAAAATAAAAAAAATAAACTATTTCTTTGTTATTTTTGTTCACCAAACTGTTTTTTTAAAATAAATCCTTTCTGGATTTAGCAAACAGATATTTGTTGGTATTCAATAACTCCGTAAGTTACCCAACCCTTGGTCAGTAATAATCTCTTTTCCTCTAATGCCACTGCAGACTGCCCGACGGGTGTAATCTTGATAGAAAGGCCTGATAACCTTACCTGATTACACAGTATTGCTGGAGCATACAAAGGGCAAGTACACATTATTATTTACAATTCCAGTGCCTGGTACTATAAATACCCTGGAGGATCAATATCATTACGCTGTCATATACATACTGTATCTGTATTTACAGGTGAGCAGTGTACAAAGGGTATTCATATAATATTATAGACAAAAGTGCCATGACTTCATGAATTAAACACTCTTGGTACAGACAGCTAGCTTTTTGCCTTTTCAAATTTAAGGTAAGTCTTTTTGTACACCACTGTTGTCACAACAAGGCATGAATTTCTACTTTCATTGTGTAATTGGGGAAGACATTCAGATGGAGCATCTTTTATGTCTTTGCCTGTACATAATTTCTCCAATTTACTGAGATTTATTGTTAAAATCAGAGATACTATGATCATCAAATTTGATTCTAAGATGTCTTTCGGATTCTATTTTAGAGATTTTGCTACTACAGTAGGAATGTTTTTATTTACTATATAAGATGAGAATACAGCATAATATTTCAGTGATTTTCTTAAGGTTAGTGTGAAGTTTGGTTTAAATAGACATGTCAGGAATTCTGATAGCGAGCAGACCAACTAATATTTACGGTACATCCTATAACTTATCATGGGTGTAGCAGGGGTCAAGGGTAGAACTATACCTCATTTTTTTTTTTAAATATGGTCGAGAAAGTATGCTACAAATGTCCATATTTTAAAGAGGTGAATTTTAATTTTGCTTTTCTGTAAAATTCAGCCTCCATACAATGTACTGTAATAGAATGCTCTTTTGACAACATTTCCAAACAATAGTTTGGGCCATTAACAGTATTTTTTTGTTCTTCTTCTTGAGAACCTCCAATCTGACTAGTTGGCTTCACCCCTGATTATATGTGGTATAAGTATTCCTACCCTTCTATTTTCAGGGTACTCTGATCATATTCATCAACGATGGCGTCCAATCATGTGAGGGTGGACACGTTGGCAGACAAACCTCCAGGACCTCTTGATGTTTATAGAAAGAAGGCTAAGTTCTGCTGGAGAGAGATGAAGCTCCTCCTACAGGGGGAAGAATATATCAGATATCAAGTATGTGCTTCATCTAATTTTCCAGTAAAAGTGAAGTCATATATATATATGTATATATATGTATATATATATATTTATATATATATATATATATATATATATATATATATATTTATATATATATATATATATATATATATATATATATATATATATATATATATATATTATATATATATATATATATATATATATATACATTAATATATATATATATATATATATATATATATATATATACATAATATATATGTATATATATATATATATATATATATATATTAATATATATATATATATATATATATATATATATATATATATATATATATATATATATATATATATATATATATATATTATATATATATATATATATATATATATATATATATATATATATATATATATATATATATATATATATATATATATATATATATATATATATATATATATATATATATATATATATATATATATATATATATATATATATATATATATATATATATATATATATATATTATGTTGGATAATTGTAGGTGTTCGATGAACCAATTTTGGACAATATTTTTGTGCCTGAAATCTTGTTCACTTAGTGACTCCCAATGAAGCTAGTTCTCTCTTTTGCTGTAAGCATTGAAACTATTTTAGTAAAGTGAAAAATGTGTTATGTATACAGATGAGCAAATACCTTAAAGGTATATGGACAGGTAGATTTTTTTTCTTCCTAGATCTAAAAGAACTTTAAATTCTAAACAGAACGTGACAGTCTTCAAAGGTGGGACAGGTGGAGGGAGCATTAGCTAATTGATTTAAAATCCTCTAAGCAGCACAAAAAAAGAAAACAAATCATCAAAATCAGTTAAAAATGGGTCAATTTACAGCTTTTAAAGAATTTTTGTAGAAATATACAATTTTTTGTGGTACTTTTATAAATGATGTATGAATGGGACATTTTTTTCTTATGTAAATCCATTGTTTGTTAACTTTTTGCCAATTCTTTTTTTTTTGAAGTGAAGATAGTTCTTATGAAAAGGATTTGATCTTTACCATACTCCTAACCAAACTCAAGCTGGCATTTTGAACATTTCTAAGGTCTGCAATTACGGAAAGGAGTATAAAGAAAAACAAAAAGTCTCTTGATGTTTTCCCCCTTTCATTTATCACATTTTTCAATATATTAAAAAATTGTCAAACTTTGATTACTCACAGCTTCAAGACTACACATGCTACAGTCTTTTCAAAATTTAAAGAGTGTTAAGCTCAGAATTTAATGCTTTTGCTGCTAAGTGGAGTAACAGAAAGGTTGTGGACTTCTCCGTATACCTTTAAGTGGTAACAATAGCACTTATAGTTTTTAACTTATGACAACTCAAAGTGTGATTACATATATGTTCAAAACTACACATGCTACAGTCTTTTCAAAAATCAAAGACTGTTAAACTCAGAATGTAATGCTTGTGCTGTTCTGTGGAGTAACAGAAAGGTTTTGGACTTCTCTATATACCTTTAAGTGGTCACTATAACACTTATAGTTTTTAACTTATGACAAATCAAAGAGTGTAAAAACTTTCAGCATGACCAAAAGTGATGATGTATGAACAGGAACACAGCTAAAAGTCTATGAAGCAATTCTTCATATTTCTTTCCCAAATTTTAAATATTAAAGCGTTCTCAAATTATGTTCTACTGCTTAATCTAGGTTAGAATAATATTCAATTTTCCTGTTCAAGTAAGCCAACTTTTCCGACTCAAAATATTTGGGGAAAGAATTAAAAAAGTACTAGTGTGACACCTTAAATGGCAACTTCTTTTCCAATTTGCTTTACTTCTGTAACATGTTATAGCTTTATCTTAACTTTTAACCACCTTTTAATTTCATTGGTTATAAGTTTTCCCACCTTTTCCCATGCTACCTAAGTCAGCACATACTATACACATTCCTCTTTATTCTCCATTTCACTTAATCCTAATTACTATATACGAATCCCTTTTGTTGTACCCAAGCAGAGCTTGCCTCTGCATCTTTGTAACTCATGTACTTCATATATCCTAATGACTATGACTGAACTTTAATTCTTTTGCATTACAAACACTTATCAGTAATGATTTTCAGAAAAGAGCCGCAAGGATGCATATCCTCACCTTAATGTAAGAAGATATGAATATACCATATGTTTCATAGTAACTGGTTACAGGGAAAAGATACTATATCATATTACATTTTTGTGCCGTTTGAGAAAATAACTCATTGATGAGTCACTTATTAAGGTATATGATTTTAAAGTTAGATGTTTGTTTGATTTCTTTTAATGTCACTTAAAACTGAAAGTGAATTGAGAATGAAATTGATTACTTTGGTCATATAGAGTTTATGAAATTGGTTATTTACTGTCTATATATATATATATATATATATATATATATATATATATATATATATATATATATATATATATATATATATATATATATATATATATATATATATATATATATATATATATATATATATATATATATATATATATATATATATATATATATATATATATATATATATATATATATATATATATATATATATATATATATATATATATATATATATATATATATATATATATATATATATATATATATATATATATATATTTATATACATATATATATATATATATATATATATATATATATATATATATATATATATTTATATATATATATATATAAATATATATATATATATATATATATATATATATATATATATATATATATATACATATATATACTTATACATATATACTTATATATATATATATATATATGTATATATGCATATATATATATACACACATATATATATATATATATATATATATATATATATATATATATATATATATATATATATATATATATATATATATATATATATATATATATATATATATATATATATATATATATATATATATATATATATATTTATATATATATATATAAATATATATATATATATATGTATATATATACATATATATATATATATATTATATATATATACATATATATATATATATATATATATTTATTGCGATATATATATATATATATATTTTTATATATATATATATATATATATATATATATATATATATATATATAATATATATATATATATATGATTTTTTTATTTGTGGAAACAAATTGAGTTTTCCTCACGTATTTAGTTTATTAGTACAAGTAGAGATTTTCTATTGTCAGAAAGAGGCAAAAATAGGGATTTTGTTTTCATAATTTTTCTTGCGATGTCACAAAATGTACATTCTTTTTTTTTCGTTCAGGCATTTAAAGTGCCTTGAAAGTGTCAGTGTCTGGCTTATTTTATGAACTTTAAGTTACTTTTATAATTTATAGTATTATATTTTAACTTTGGTTTAGCTCGAGTTGTTTTGCCCGTCCATAGATCTTTAAAACGTGGACGTTTTTCAGATTTGATTTGTCACACTTATAATTTTGATAGAGGTTATGATTTTAATTTGGCGAAGATTGAAAAACATTTTTTTGGAAATGCCTGTAATTTCATAGTTTTTCTTGTGATGTCACAAAATTTACATACTTTGTTTTCGCTAAGGCATTTAAAGTGCCTTGAAAGTGTCAGTGTCCAGCTGATTTTATGAACTTTAAGTTACTTTCATAATGTATAGTATTATATTTCTACTTTGGTTTAGCTCGAGTTGTTTTGCCTGTCCATAGATATTTAAAACGTGGACGTTTTTCCTGTTACGCATGTGACACCTTAAATTGATATACTGCAACTTCTTTTCCAGTTTGCTTTACTTCTTTAACTTGATATAGCTTTACCTTAATTTCTAACCACCTTTTAATTTCATTGACTATTAGTTTTCCCACCTTTTTCCATGCTACTTAAGTAAGTACATACTATACACATTTATCTTTATTCCCCAATTCAGTTAATCCTAATGACTATGTACTAATCCCTTTTGTTGTACTTAAGCAGAGCTTTCCTCTGCATCTTTGTAACTCATGTACTTTATATATGTTAGGGAGTTGAATGCCAGTTCTTGAGGAGTTCACATGTTTTAATACAGTTTGTAAAACACATATCAAAACATTGGATTTTTTTTTTCTGTCGTCTTCTGCACCTTGCATGTATGCAATTTTATACTGGTAGCAGTGGTGGTCCAGACTCTTTTTTAGCACTTTAAGTAATTTTGCTGCAGATTTTTGCCAAAGAGGGCATATTTGCAGGACTTTGTGATTTATTTGTTTGTATCAACCAAGTCGAGGTAACAATAAAACCTGCCAGAAAGTGATGTTAAAATAATATTCTGCATCTTCTTTTCCAGTTTGCTTTATTTTTGTAACTTGCTAAAGCTTTACCTTAACTTTAACATGTTTAACCCACCTTTTAATTTCATTGGTTAGAAGTAGCGTTGCATAGCATATAGCAAGGTTTAACGTTCCGAAAGCATCCAGTGCTGGACATCATATCAAGACAGCCACGGCCTTTGATAACCAGTTGTGAACTCACTGGTTGCAGACCCACCGGGAAACGAACCGGGTGCGGATGAGAAGACAAAGCACTAACCACTACACCACGGAAGTCTGTAGTACTTTAAGGTGTCACAATAGATAACAGAAGCACTTTTCTAGTTGTCCCATTCTGAGGTCACAAAATATTGCACGTTTTATGCTAATTAGGTATCTAAGTTTGAAAATGCTGTAAAATGAACAATTTTCAACTGATTTGGTACTTTATATAAATGAAATTAATTTCAAATTTGTGAAAATTTGAAATCTCATTCTATAATTTTTTTTTACTGTCCTTGAAGACAAGAGTTTTACTAACCTTTCAGATTCAAATGTGACTTCTGATGTGATCACTTTATATTGTGATACCTCACTCTATCAGATATGTAATTTACTAACTTTTGTGATGTGACTCTTTAATTTGCAGGAGCAAGTTTGGACCACTATCGCAAATGATCCTCTCTTTCAGCCACTACCAGCGCCTCTTCCTCTTCCAGAGCTACGAGAATTAGTATATCTCAGAATGAAACGACTTCACGAGTACAACATGCAAGATCAAGCTGAACTTGAAGGATGCAAGTTATATAAAGACGAATGCAATTGGTTCAGCACTCGCAGCGATCTGCCAAGATGGGTCTCAGTTTAGAGTTGGTCTGAACTTGTTTGTAAGTTTATGCACCTTAATTAACCTCTTTGAGTAGTTGATTGACAGGGTTTTCAACCAATCACCGCACGAATTTGCCTAGCAACAAAATCTGCGTACATGTAACTAAGTGAGGCAAAAATCCTAGCCGGTCCTGGTGCAGTACAGTTAGCTCGAGGCGAGCTCATGCAGTCAATGCAATATACTGCACAAGACAAATTTCTGCACACACAAGACTGGGTGACAACAAGATCGTGAACACAAATTGCACCTGATTGATTCTAATATCAACTAGAAAGCCTCACATAAGTTTAAAAATGTCATGTCTTTATTTAATACTCTTATTTAATTATATTTGTACAGATGGTGGCAAACACCCTCAGAAAAAGCAAGAGAGAAGAACACCATGCAATGGTCAAAAAATGTGAAAATTTGGAGGTAAGGGAGATTATTAAAAAGGTTATGGGGAATTATAAAAGTCATTGTTTGTTTTTCAATTTAATTTTATTAACATATAAACTGTTCTTGCATGTTCTCCAACTGAAACATCATCCAATTTCCAGTCCAGAAGATCTTTTAAAAGTATATCTATCCAAGAAGTAGAAGAACTATGGGAGCTGTGACATGATATTACCCACAATGCCCCTTTGCTCTTGTATATGCTTAGTGTGTTGGTTAAACTGCTTTGGAAATTTGTTCTCGGCTTCAGTTTCAGTACTCTATGGCATATGGATAGGATTAATCAATTACTTTTAGGAGCAAATGAACAAAATGTGTTGCTTCACCAGAGTTTACAGTTTAAAGTCAAATTTGACAAATTCAGCCCAGAAAATTAAAACCTTGACTTTGTATTCTTAGATTACTTTCGGTCAAGTGGCTAAGATGCCGAAAACCACTTAGCAAGTCCACGAGGTATCTTTACACGAAGATGAAAGGGAAATTACTCCGTAGATTATGGGCCAAAGTACTTAGAACACGAAAACCTTCAAGTAGGGGAGAAAGTAGGAGATCCTTACTTTTAGGTCTTTCAGACTGATTTATTTAGTATTGTATAGAAATAGGTTTATCAAATTGATTGAAATATATTAAATGCAAAGTTTATGAGGGGATCTATTGAAAAATCATGAGCTGAGATTTCTAACTCTTTTAATTTTAAAAGATTCCATCATTCCCAACTTTCTTTAAAAAAAACTTACCTCATATAGGACCTTTATGACTTTCCAGAAAATTTGGGGCTACTATAGATGCTTGAAAGAATTGTTTTTTGGGGGCAGGTTTTTTTTCCCCATTGTGTAATGTTTTGGATTGGATTTTGAAGGGAAAAAATGGAGGGGGGGTTCTTTTTGGAGAAATACCAAAATAGACCTAAGGATCCACAGAAAATGCCAAAAATTCCAAACTATAGCTGGAAAATGCAAATTTGACCTTAATGTGAACACTGTTAGCTCAGTAGCTAGTCAGCACATACCTTACACATTCCTCTTTATCATCTATTTCAGTTAATTCTAATTACTATGTTCTAATCTCTTTTGTTTTACCCAAGACAGCTTTCCTCTGCATCTGTCTAACTCATGTTCTGTGTATATTTTGGAGTGTTGCTTGTCAGTTCTCAAGGAGTTCAAAGGCTTTAATACAGTTGTTGAAAACACCCAACAAAACTTTGGAAGTTGTCTTTTTTTGTATAGTCTTCCGACACATTGCATATATGCATATATGCAACGTTACTATCAATGGATTTATTACAACAATTGCTAACAGAAAGCCTTAAAATTAGTGCCTTTTCCAGATTTCTGAGATTTATGATTGTTGTACTATAGTAAGAATTGAATGCTTGTTTGCCGTAATGTTTCACTTTAAAAGGATAAGTTTACCGGGAAGTTTACTAACAGATATCTGGCATTGTACATGAGAGTATTATATGATAGAGAAAACAGGATTTTCTAAAGACTTTCTCTTTTTAGCTATCATACATACCTGCTGCATATGATTGATATTTTGACCATATTTTGAGTAAATTTCAAAGGAAAGCTGCATTATGTGTTTGATTGTGTAATACTTTGACGTTTTTAAATGGTATGTAGAAATATTTATAAACTAAACTTGCAACCGTTTGACCATTTCAGCTGTGTGGAACTTTCTGCCTGACTGAAATTGGTCACGGATCTAACACAAAAGGCATGAGAACTACAGGCTACATATGACCCATCTACAGAGGTAGGCCTGTCTATGCATATTTCGTTTGTACCAATAATGTTAAAAGTTATAATTGTAATTGTAAAACTTTCAAGCCTCTTTTGTGTTGTTTCGGTTCTGCTGTTCACTTTTACTTCTTTTCAATTGTTTGTCCATTTATTATATGTTAAAGGAAATGTGGGATATTTATCACACCTTTTGTATTTACACAAAGGACAACTGTATAATAAAATGATGTTGAGGATGTATTTTTTTTTTATTTGTTTGTAATATTCCTCACGTGCAACAAACTCATATTTAGTTTAATAACAAAACCAAGTTGACAATGCCAATTCTGTATTTTAGATCAGTTTCTACATTTTGGATAGTATACAAGAGGCATCTTCTAGACAGTCCGACAGCATGCCTATTAATGGGAACATAAATGTCCCTATTAATGGGAACATTTTGCTACATGGAAGCCGCCATTTTGTGATATTTCCCATGATCCTTTGTTATCCTAACGTGAAAGCCTTATGCAATCTTACAAATTTTAAATTTGAAATACGTCTGGGAAAAATATAGTCTGTGCTAGGGGAAACTTGAAACTTGTTAAAATACCTTCATTACTGTAATGACTACAACTTTTCCACTCCCATTTGATATGTTCACCACACCGTTTTCCAAATAATAGATAAAATAGACATTAGAGCTAGGCTTTTAGGCGCGAAACGGCCATTTTGAAAATTCAAATGTTTTTCAACACAATGATTTTTAATACTTCAAGTACATACATTAGAAACTGTAACATTTTATAGCAATATCTAAACAATATGGCTGCATGACTTCAATGTTCTCGTGTGTAATAAATGTTCCTATTAATAGGCATGCTTCCGGACTGCTAGAAACAAAGGTGGAAATCTGTTTTTTTGTGATTGCGTAAGATTTGAAATGTTAGGGCATATGTTTCTGAACTTCTCTAGAATATTCAAATACTCTTTCTTGCACATGATGGTACTAATAAATGTGAATGACCAAATCAACTGCAATCATTTATAATTAAAAAGTAATTCATTTTTAATGACACAAGTATTAAAAGTGAAACCTTATTATCATTTTGAAATTTCCCAATATCAAATTTTCTCACATTTTGACCGAGAGCTCCGCTTATTTTCAAATCTACACGACGGACATGGCTCATTGCATCAGATTGTAATATTCTTGATGAGGCTTTTTTTTTTCTTTAAAATTTAAATATAATGGCTGCTGTAAACCATCTTTCACCCAATTTAAACATCAAGTTCTCCAACAATTTTTCGGTCTTCATCGGTCTTGCTTTGTAGAGGTGATGCATATCAAGTTGTCTGTTTTTAGGAATTTGTGTTGAATACTGCTGATTTTGAAGCTGCAAAATGCTGGTCCGGTAACCTTGGAGAAATAGCCAATATTGCAGTGGTCTACGCCCAGTTATACACAGCAGATGGGGCACACCATGGTTTACATGGCTTTGTGGTTCCCATTCGAGACACTAGTTCACATCTTCCTTTTCCTGGCGTCACCATAGGAGATTTGGGACCGAAGATAGGTCTCAATGGGGTTGACAATGGGTGAGTGCCCGTTTGGTCATGTTATCATTTATGGACATGATGTCCCGACAATAAATCAACTCGATGATTGTCGAAAAAAAAAAAAAGTTTTTAGCAGATCACTGACTTGCGTTCACAAAGCTGTTTGAGAATCTCATTATGTGTTTGATCTCCTGCTCCAGATCATGATTTTACCCTTGCCTCAGATCAAGATCAAATGACTGCGATCAGATCCGGTGAGCATTCTCACAGTTAAAAATCATCGGATCACCTATAGTGGCTTTGATCGCGAGCTTGTACTCAATTTAAAACATGCATTTTTTGTAGTAGAAACATGCATTTTCTATAGTAGAAACATGCATTTTTTTGGTAGAGACATGCAATTTTTAGTAGCAACATACATTTTTTAATAGAAACATGCATTTTTAGTAGAAACATGCATTGTTTAGTAGAAACATGCCTTATTTTAGTAGAAACATACATTTTTGTAGTAGATACATGCATTTTTTAGTAGAAACATGCATTTTTTAGTAGCTCGATGGGTCAATCATAAGGTTCAATGCTGTTCAGAGAAATCAAAACAAGTACACAAGACCACAAACAAAAATGAAAAGGAATAGCAGAAACTGAAGCTAAAAGCAAAGGGAATATAAACATTACACAGCCAAGGCAGTCCAATAGTATGCAGCAATATAATTGCAACCACTACAAACAGATTAAAACCCTTGATTATCACACAGACAGGAGGTAACGATGAACACGTGTTTTAAAAGCTTGGATGTTGTTATCTGTTATATTACTAACAGCATCAATTGAAAGGGTATTCCATATTCTGGTGGCAGTATGGAGGAAATTTCCGTCTAGAGAGTTTGTCCTAGAGAGAGCATAATCGAGTGCAGACATACTTGATCTTGTGGTACGCCGTCTGACATAAAGTGTAGGCAAAAATGACTGACGGGCTGCGGGCAGTGGCTAGTGTGCATCTTGTATACAATACAGTAACTGCCGCAACCTGTCTTGTATGGTGGGCTATTGGTGGCCTATAGTTTTCAGTGCCTTCCTTTGCATGCGCTCTTTCATTTGTGTATCCATTTTTAAGCTTGCCTATTCAAAGAATAGTGAAAACTATTCTACTACCCCTGGTATTGGCATTACGTCAGCATATGGTTAAGTTTTTGGATGAGTTTATTTGTTTAGTTAAAGTTTTTGGATGAGTTTTTTCTTATAATTATGACATTCCTGACATGAATAGCAATTATAATATTTGTGTCTGGCATGAAACAAAAGTCAAACAATAAAGTTATTTCTAAAAAGAATTTGAAATTTATTGTCTTGGGCATGAAAGAAAAGACAAATATTAGAGCCCTTTCCTCAAAAAAGAATTTGATAATAATTAAGTTTCTTGTGCAGGAAAAGAAATATAAACAATTTCAGATGGCACTATTAAAAGTAGACAGATTATCAAGACCACTAAAACTAAGATAATTGTTATGCCTCCCTACTAGACTTCCAATTTTGTCAAATCTATATCATACTTTGAATATTTTTGTAAATATCATTATCATCATTAAATCAAAGCTGAGAAGAGAGCTATTAATATGCTTGTTAGTGTGATGATACATTCTTGTGTGCCTAAGTACCTCACTGAGGTAATTCCACAGGCCTGTAACCATAACATAAGCAGGCACAAGCACTTCAAGAGGGGGTACTTGGACAGATTATCCATATTTTCTTTATATTTTTCTTTGATTTTATGCAGTAAGTAATGGGACGCAGACCTTCACAAGGACTCTCTCATGCCTTAGGCTGGTTACTGGCCTACAATTTCCCTTTTCTTTCCAACATCTTCATCATCACCAACCAAATCCACATTCTATTTCTGTATGTTTTATTCAGGATAATATAGAATTACTTTTTTGGTTGATGATTACTCATTCTGTTATATTCATTTCTGGTATAATTTGCATGATATCACATTTGTACAATTTGCTATTCAAATGTATGACTTTCGATGAGGTTCATAACCAGCCAGACACATGCTGAGCAATCTAGTGTTTAATCCATTCATTTCCATGACCTTTTTCTCGATCTAGATTTAAAGTAATGCATAATTGTTACAGAATGTAAATTTCTTTCTGTAAGAGGTGAACATTTCATGATATGATTACATTCATATTTTTTCCTCCAAAGATTCATAATGTTTGAGAATTTTCGTGTGCCAAGAACATCATTGATCAATATTACGTGTGATGTCACACCACAAGGAAAATTTGTTGCAACGGAAATGGTAACATTTTTTTATTTATCACATACGTAATAAGTAAATGTTATCATCATCACAAAATATAGAAAAATGGAATTTGTCACTTTGATTGAGAGCATAGAAATTAACTCTTTACTTTACAAAATATTTCCATATCATTGGTTGGTGTGTGATCCATCTCACTTCGTGAATATCGCGATAAGAGCTATTTAGTTGTTCATGTACATTGAAATTCGCTTTTACGGTTGTTTTGGTCATCCACCCATCTTCTTGATTATCACGATAGGAGCTGTCTAGTTGATCATTTAAATTGAATTATAATTTCTGTTTCGATATGCCAATCCAGCTCTTTACCTTATAGCTTATGTTTCTTCTATAATTTCAGAATGTCAAAAACAAACACAGCTCAAAAACCAGGGATCGCTAGTTAAAAATATCAATGTGAAAAAATAAGAATTTAAATAGAGATTAGAAAAGAAAATATGACAATTATCAGGGCCATAGCTATCTCAAATTTGGCAGAAAAGAGAAAATGTCTGCCTTGTGTTCATAGACGGCAAGAAAGCCTACCATGCATTTTTACATGAAAAACATATACATACCATATGTTCCCGACTAGCCCTGACGATAATGTTATGCCGTATTCACTATTTTAGGTAGCAAATAAGCATTAGAACTTGAGGCATAGGATCATGGCGTTCATTGACGACTGTAAGAGATTTTTGTTGGAGGGGTAAAACATGATAGGGTGGGGAAAATGAGAAATTATTTGTTTGCAATGCAAAAAAACAATGATTAGCAAATCTTGTGGGGAGAAAAATCACCCACTTGTCCATATAGCCAGCTGCCACTGATGGTACCGATGCCCGGGGTTTGTATGCATGCCCCTTGTCAGCATATGTTTGCAGTCTTGTTTTTTGTAATGTGAGAATAGAGATGTATGTACTTGCATTGAGGAGGAAGTTGACCAATGAAAAGTGGTGTTAATGACTGAGTCTACCTCCCAATATGTTACTGATGGGGAACACAACTCATGAGTGTTTAAGATGTGTGATATTTTCTATGCTTTAATTGTTATTTGAAAAGGCCAATCATGGAGACTCAAGTCATAGGCCTCCGAATATGGAATAAATACTTTTCTCCCAGCATGGTGTGCATCCAGTTGTGATAAATCAAAGATAAATGTGTTTTGATGTGGGTGCTTAGCTCCACTAAGGCCATACTGTATATGTATATAATTCAGGTGTGTGATTTATTCAGTTACTCAAGTTGTGATTTGCCAGAGCGGTAATTAAGCTTCAGGTGATTAAGTAGCAGTCTAAATTAAAATATTTTAAAACTTATTTTTACCAGGACCCTTCGAAGAGGTTCAGCACTACAATGGGGGCCCTCTCTGGAGGACGAGTGGGCATCACACATGGCTCATGGGGAAAGATAACAAAGGCAATTACCATTGCAATTCGTTACTCAGCTGTTCGAAAGCAATTTGGACCAAGTCAAGGAGAAGAGTTACCCGTGCTGGAGTACCAATTGCAGGTAAATGTCTAACTTTTAAAGGAATATTCCCATGGTTTTTTGTAACATTTTATCTAAAAGAGCATACTTTTAGAGCCAATTTGGTTCAAAAATCAGGTTGATATCATATTCCATTCAGATGGTATGGATTTTTAAAGATTTCCCAATTGCATTTTAAAGTTTTTGTACAGTATGATAAATTCGTGTTTGATGATGTTATAGAGACCATTTAATTGCAAATGTTTATGTATTTCTTTAAACGTTAAGAGGTTGTTTCTTTATGATTAGAACCAATTTTCCAAAAGTAATTGAAGTAGGGTGTCTTTGGCAATGTATATAAATACCGAGCTTTCATCAATTTATTTTTCTAGCAAGTTTTACTAACAAAAAAAGGATGATAAATTTTAATGATATAACATAAACTTTGTGGGGAAAATGTGTTGCTGTTATGTCATACTAAGCCTTTCCTATTCATTTATTGGCATTTTTTGTGAACCTAAAATTTGAATATCTCCTCAGTGGTAGGAATAACATATCAACATGATTTTTGTACTAAATTGTTTCTAAAATTGTTTCTAAAATTGTTCTCTTTCTTATGAAAGATTACGAAAAACGTGGGAATATATCTTTTAAAACATGGGAATTTTCCTTTAAAAACATGGGAATATTCCTTTAAAACATGGGAATATTCTTTTATAAACATGGGAGTATTCTTTTAAAAACACGGGAATATTCCTTTTATCTCTGATAATTTCCTCTTGTTAAGTGGATTATTCTGAAAGATTTTATATTCGTTATAGGTCATACTAAGGCTGAGAATGCTATTATTTCCACTCATGGATGCCTATATTGCTGCAATAACATGATGTAAGATCTGTACAGAAATGTCATTTCCTTCATATATTGTACTTCAGCATTTTATAGAAATTTTATTTTGTTTATGTTTACAGTAGTGATTCAGTAACCAAGTTCTCAGTGTTTTAAACCGTTTCTAATTTTTATATCTAGCAATGGCGACTGATTCCTTATCTATCTACTGCATATGCTCTTGGAATATTCTCAAGAAAATTGGCTGAAATATACTTCAATAATTCAAAGGAGATGTCCAGAGGAATTGTAACAGATAAGCAGGTCAGTGAAAAGGTTAAACAAACAGTGTGGTGTGTGTGTCAAGGAAGGGGAGGGGTGGGGTGGGGTGCATATGTTCTCATATAAGTTTCAAATTTACCCATCCTTCTAAGCCAATTTGGAGCATAAAAAAAAGATTCCTTAGAGCTGGAGACTTGACGAGCTGGATCCCTCCCAAGGCTTCGCCTTATACCTTTCAAGAGCAATGACAGTTTATTTAATTTTTATTAACTGCTTTGTGATCATACATCTTTTATAACAGTATAAGCCAACATTGGTGCTGCAAGAAGGGAGGCATTAATATCCCTCAATAATTTTTGTTACAGTGTTATACTCAACAATGGATAGATTTTAAATTCCTGCCCCCCCCCTCCTCCCCACCCCTACCTCCGTTCCTCGACAGTAAGGTCCTAATTATTAGTATTTTTGAAAGTCAAAATGCAGTCGACACCTATACTGGCACTTTACTTATTGCTCGTTGTATATTGCATTAATTCTCCTCAATTTTAATACACTTGCACAACATGAAGGGTTGAGTGTAACTGACATTCAAGCTATCATCATAGAGGCCTACATCAGTCCAAAAGATCAAATGGGTGGCCAATAATTTTATTCTTTTTAATATTTTCTGGAAAAAGATAGACAGTTTTTACCAAAAATCCCCTCCCAAAGTTCATCACTGTTGATTGATTTTGGTTTGACCCCAAAGAAATATATTGAATCGTGCCACTGTAAGCTTACACCTGTTGGTTTATTATCTTAAGATGAATACTGTCAGAGAGTTGCATGCTATAGCTTCAGCCTCCAAGCCTTGGGCCGGCTGGACCGCCATGAGGTGCATCCAGGAGTGCAGGGAGGCATGTGGAGGACATGGGTACCTCTGGGGTAAGATCTGAATGAATTATTTGTTTTCAATAATATTAGCAGCGACGTAGCCAGAAAATTAAAATGGGCAGGGGTAGCCAAACTCTCAAGAGAGAGAGAAAAAATGCATGTAGTCTTTATGACCTACACCACAACAGTTTTTGGCTCATGTGTAACAACTTTACGAACTATGGATATAATCCCAATTATTTTTTTCTTTTAATTTTTCATGAAAACTATAATGCTGTAATATCTGTATAAATGAAACCTGGAGATTGCCAAAGCATTTCAAGAAATATACTTTACCAGTTTCTTTATGTCCAAACTCCAAAAATATTAAACAAATTTTCATGTTATTCAAGTAAAAACTCCCCCTCCTGTTGCCATTAAATGTAGAGGAAGGTTTATTGTTGGAATGTCACTCATGATTTAAAAACTATGAAATGGTTTTATGTGAAAATACGAAATATAATGTAAATTTTGTATTCAAAGGTTAAACCTTTTAACAATTTGTCAAATTGATACGAATTTTACGTACTTCACAAATTTTGTAAGAACACAAAGTGGAGTAATTTGGAAACTTTAGTAAACTGGAAACCGCAAACTTTTCAGTGGCCGTATGATGATGTCACATGCGGTTACTGAAATGCCACATGCACAGAAAATCACGATGGAGTCCTGTTCAAGGGGCCCGTGAGTTCTGTAATGAGAAATGCTATGCAAGTGCAAGGGTGTGTGTGTGGGGGGGGGGGGGGGGGCGAGAATGGGAGGGGAGGGGGGGGGGGCAGAGTCCTCTTCGCTCACCCTCTTGCTGTTTTCATGATGTTCAGGTGGATGTGGTTTTGTTATTTAAATTGTATGATACATGCGAAGTTCCAACTGTTAAGAAGTATAATGGTTTTATAATATAGACCTTTTTAAATCGGAATCTGCAATTTCCGGATAACTAATTTAAAAAATGTCACATGGCCGAGATTCACGTGTCCATAATAGACCAATCGTATACTGGAGGAATATTATTGACCAATCAAATACTGGAGGAATCTTGGCCGTCTGCACAATTCACGCACGGTATGGGACCAAGCGTATGAAAAAATGTTTTCAAGCGCAGGTATCATACGTGCGTTATACATAAAGGAAATACGCGCGCGTATTGCTGCCTACATTTTCCCCCTCAAACCTGCACCTGATTGGTAGGGAAACAAAGGAAAAGTTCCTCCAGCATTTGATTGGTTAAAGTACTCTAACGTTTCACGTTTGTCTAAACTCGATTTAAAAAGTTATATAATGCGGGAGATTGAAAAATTAAAGGACTGAATGCTAAATTACAAAATAATACTCAAGTATTTATTGTGATCATTGCTTACTATTGGCTGTTTGCAGCTTCCCTATATACTTCGTTAGAAAAAGTGTTTTCATTTATTAGAGAACAGTAAGAAAATGAATGCAACTGCAATATATGCGAAGAGTTAGCCACCGACAGGGGAGGATATCTCCACAAGGGAGGCTATCCCTCACATGGGAGGTTATCCCCACATGGAAGGATACCCCCTTGTCAGGCAAACCCTATCACCATCCCTAGAGAGAATGAGGGTCATGTATGCCGCTGTCTTCCTGATTTCAGCTTATAATGTTACTCTTGTGTCTCATTTCTAAATTATAAAATGGGTTATGTTTTGTTCTTTACTTCTAGTGAGTGGCTTTGGTGATCTCAGAGATAGCACAGATCCATTTGTAACATATGAAGGTGATAACAATGTATTACAGCAACAAACAAGCAGGATCCTTCTTGGTATGGCAGAGACAATAAGGGGAGGTATATACAGATTCCTTTGATGTAAAGGATTAGTTCAGTAGTAAAGCAAGTTCATCTTATATCAAAGAGGATTTCAAAAGAAACAAAATGGTGAAAAAACTACTTCAATATCATATTCATTCATATCCAAGGTTAAAGTTCTGTCTCCATTTTGTAGAAATGACTGGTGTGGAAAGACTACTGCAAATGATTGTTACCCACGCCTTTACTTTCTTAACAATTATTCATGTGTTTCAAAGAAAATTAGTTAACCTTTCTTATGGATTGAATATTTTGTCTTTAAAATGTCTTCAGGTGATAAATACATTTTATGTTACTTGATTTTGTTTTACTACTTTCCTTACATATGCAATGGTTTTAAGCTACAAACTGACAGAGAAATATAAAAGAGTAACCTACATAAAGACTATGGAGAATATGAGTATGTGACATTACATCTAGTCTGATTTCAGTCGTTTCTACACCTATGAAACAGACCTTTAATCTTAATCTTAATCATTGCAATATCCTTTTTGAATGCTTTTTTTCACCATTGTTTATGTGTCAGTGTGTGTGTGTCTTGTGAAGTCTCTTTTCATATAAGATGGACTTGCGTGACCACTGAAATAATTGTTTAAGGTTGTCATTGAAAGAATAATTCAGGTGTTTTTCTTATTGAAATTGCTCAATAAATGAATATAAATTTGTCACGTTTTTTTTTTTTTAAAAAGATGCACATAGTCATTTCTGTAACACCTGAAAGCAATCAATAAGGCCCTACCTTTCCTCTTCTTTTTTTTAATGGTTTCTGCAATAAAAAGTATTCTCACATTATCACATAGGATTTTTAATCACCTGAAGACTACAAGTTAAGTTCAGGGCTACGATCTTTACTTCTGGAAATAATTATGCAACAGATTAAACCCATTTCAGGAAGTTAGATTAAAGTATTATTTTTGTTCCTTTCTATTTTCCATTTACAAAAATTAAAACAAGATTATACATGATTGCCGCTTATTCTTATGTTAATGCCAGCTGAAAGAATAAAATGTGATATTACCATATTTGGTCATTTTTATTTTCCTATTATTCCTTCAAAGGATACAAAGCTGATACGGTATTCAACTCATTTTCCTTCTTGGAAAAAATGCAATCCATTCTGAATTCAAAGTTTACGACAACAACTGAGCATGGGATTCTAGACCCAACAGGTATGAGCTTTATTGTTGTTGGGTAGAGTTTAGAAATGGAGGGAGGGGGAAGGGAAAGAAGAGCTATGTGTTGTACAGGACAGGTAGAGATGCCCCTGAAGATTGGCGAGAGAGATTTGAGGAGTTTTTACATAGGTAATTCTGGAAAAAATTAGATGGTGACTTTAGCCTATTAACTACACCGCCTATTTAGGAAACCAGATTTTGTATCTTTCAAATTCCTTTGTCCATTTTTATATACCTAAACTTGAAAAATCCCAAATCATTCCACTTACTTTCTAACTCACATCCAAGTCATAGTGTATTTATTACTGTAACGCTATGAATTCATTGTAGGTTATATTTTCATTTATTCAAATAGGAATAACTTTTTTTGCTTTCATCAGAACTACACGTGAAATTCTGCATGCATTGGTATCAGTGCTATTATTTCATTAATTTTTTGTCATAGTTTCAATAGAATTTTATAACTGCCAAAATAAATCTGTTAAACTTTATGTAGAAATTTAAATAAAATTGTATTTATTTTTTATTCACAATATTAGTAACCATATCTGCGTATGAGTGGCTGGTCTGCTACCTCATCAAGCAAAGTGCAGCAAAGATGCAAAAAGAACGAAAAGGTGGTGCCAGTAAAGTTAATGCCAGGAACAATTGCCAGGTGTACCACCTGAGAACACTGTCAATGGCTTTCATCGAGGTAGGTAGATGAAAAGTGTTTAGATTTATGTTTGAGAAAGTTTTTTCACAAATGTTAGTGCTATGGAAACAAGTTATGCATGGATGTAGCCAGGGGGTGGTCGTCAGGGTCGTACGATCCCACCAAAAAGTAAAATGATAAAGGTAAAAAGTCCAAAAATATGCTAAAAGGTCCAAATTTCCCTCGACAACCTACCCTCCTTATTCTCATTCCGAAAGGCTGGCTACACTCCTGCTATGCAGAATTAGTGCTTGCTTTACTTACCAAACTGCAGTAACTCAGTGGTGACCCAAGTCCCATGTTGTGCGTCTTTTACAGCTTTCTGCTGTGAGCAAGGCACTTGCTTTAGACTTCAGGCTACTCAGTTGTAGAATGAGTACCGGCATTGCTGGGGAGTTACAAATAATTATATATTTTGATATTAAAGTCGGTTAATATCCTGACATACATGTAAACAATCTGTATTTAATATAGATACAAGTATAAGTATAGCTGCTTATGATTTTAAGGAAGGAATGGAACCTCATAATGCAAATTCATACTTTTAAGCTTGCTTGAAACTCAGTGAAACTTTTATGACTCAAGATAAATCAATTCATTTGAACAAGCACAAATTAGTATTGAGAACATAAGTGTGCATATTCAGATAATTTTCCCTCCTTATTTTTTTTTTATAAAGTGTCTCTTCTTTGATAAGGATTTCGTTTTTCCTATGAAAAAGCAGCTTTAATCACGATCATTAAAAGTAAGATTATAAAATATTAGACTTTAATTTCAAGCTGATTTTTAATATGTTTTTATCATGTTTATTTCAGCTAACAATTTTGAAGGAATTTTACAACTTACTTGCAAAATCCAGCAATAAAGGATGACTTGAAAATTGTTCTGAGAGAACTATGTGCACTCTTTGGTTTGTGGAACCTTGAAAATCACTTAGGAAGCTTTTATGAAGGTAAGTACATGGTTGTTTAGAGTAGGTGGGTTATAAGTTCTAGGTGTGTGACCCCTTTCTTATGCATTCACAGTCCTTCAGATTTGGGGAGGTATTAAAACAGCAAAGATAAAAACAAAAATATAGGAAGAATTTATTAAGTATACAAAGAGGATGGCAAGGAGCCTCAGCCCGGATTTTTCACAGGGCTTCAGAAACATGGAGCTGGCCTGTATAAAAAAAAAAACAAGTTTACAGATATTTATTAGTTTGGTAATAATTATACTTCAAACCAGTGACATCAAATTCAATAACGTTATCATATTCATAGTTGGGATTTAGGGGAGGGGTGGGCATATTTACCCACAATTTTTTCCTGTTTTTGTATCATTTTTTATGATGATTATTGTTGTATCATGGTGTGATTTTTGACTCCCCCTCCCCACACACGTTTAGGTAATATTGTCTTTTTCACTTTTTTTCCTCCCCCCCCTTTCCTTCAGCGGATAATCTTTCTTGTAGGAAAACAAGCAATGTAAACCTTCGTGTGCATATACTATTTATGAAATATAGTTTTAAAATTAATCAACTTTCTTGTAGGAAAATAAGCAATGTAAACCTCGTGTGCATATACTATTTATGAAATATAGTTTTACTTTTATTTCAGATTATTATTATAAAACATGCAGCTCCACTTTATTTAATCACACTTTCCATGATTTCCTTATTTAGGTGGTTACTTCATTGGCAGTAACCAACCTTGCTCATCAGGAATGCAGTCTTGAAAGCTTTGCTCTGACCTGAAGGATAACGCAGTTGCTCTTGTTGATGCCATTGCACCGCCTGATGTTGTGCTCAACTCTCCACTTGGAAGTAATGATGGGGAGGTATGTGAAATATTGTTCCTTTTTCTTTATGATCACCTGAAATGAATACTTCGTTGCCAAAAGATTTGATTTTGGAATCTTTATTTCGTGTTTAATCCTTCACCCTTTGCCTATGTCATTGGTATGGAGGTACTGATATATTTAAAAAATGCATACAATTGCCTCAACACTACTAGCAGCTGTATAATAAAGACCCTTGATATCATACCCAAGGTATAATATTCCCAATTTCTTCTTAATTAATTCTTTATGCTGTTGTATCTGTAAAAGCTTTAATCAACTTTAAACTTATTTTCTTGTACTTCTTTTGGAACTGGAACAGTGAACTAAAGTCACTTAATGAGCTATAAACTTCTTTTGTTTTTAGTTCTTTTAGAACTGGAACAGTTAATTAAAGTCACTTGCTAAATGCATGAATCTCTCTTTCTTTTTCAGGTATACAAACGACTAGAAGCTGCAATTTTACAAGCTCCAGGATCTGTACGAAGACCTTCTTGGTGGAGGGAAATTTTGGACAAACCAGTTATTGGATCTCGTCAAATTGCAAAACTGTAAACATACATCAGTCATTTTTTATTTTCAAGAGGATTTGAAATGCCCAATTAAACAAAAGGAAGCTGTTACCAGAAAAACATTAATTTGAAATAAACTTAAGATGGTTTCAAAAATCAAGACGCACACATCTGCTCATTGGAAATCAAAATCTGGTAAATATTATTTGTTCAAAACTCTACAAAAAGGCCAGAGGTTAAAAAGATTATTTTTTCATCTAAGTTTGAAAATAAAAAGGATGACCTGACTGGATTCATACAGCAAAACCTCTCCTGAAAGATATTTCTATGCTTTAACTTTTATGAACGGAATTACTTAATTATTTCATTTTAATAAAGTTTTTCATACTCTATGATTGCTGTGTAAAATATCAACATTTTGAATGGCTTTAAATTGAAGAACAATTTCTGGTATCAGTGCATTAATGATCTTTTGTTTTAGATCCTAAACATAAAGAATACTTGATAAAACTACAAAATTAAAGCTTCTTCTGGACTGTAAAATGAACTATAACTTCTAAATTAATTTTCATCACCTGTATTTATTTTGTCATGTTTATACAGAAACACTTGTTTGGATCCAAAGGTAAAACACAAGTCCATTAATTATGCCTTTACCTTTACCCTAAATTTAATTAGTTTCACTAATATGGGAGCAATTATATAGGGGAACTGAATATCTATAGAGAGTGAATATATAGATGACTGTGGAAATTGGTTATCAACAATGTTCACCTCCAGTTGCAGGTGATTTTGAATTCATATTCCTAAAAAAATCTTGTCAGAAAACAATAAATTTCCTTAATCTTTTCTGTTGAGGTAGATATGGGGTGTCGAAGCTTAGCCTGCACAGTGGCTCATCTCTTGGGATGTTAGCAGGCCTAACTGTGATCATGCTCAGTCAAGTAATGCTTGGGCTAGCATCAGTAAATGCTAGCCCAACATTAATAATGTAATAATTGACATTATTGTGCAATTACCATTTGCCTCCCCTCCCTCTGAAACGAAATGTGGCTATTTTTTTTTTTTTTTTTGGGGGAGAGAAGAGAGGGGAGGGGGGGGGGACAAGGAAAATAAACTTAAACTTCAAAGATGCTTAACCCTTAAGGAGGCCCACCTGTAATCACTGTAAAGTAATGCTTATGCTAGCATTAGAAACTTACATTTGGGGACAATTTCTTTTACCTCCCCTCTATCCCTCAAACAAAATTGTGCCACTATCTGTCTTTATCTTTTTTTGTGAGTGCTTGATTCCCAATCAAAATTTTGTTCCTACCTGTGAGGATGTGTAAATAAGATCATTTTCAGATCTTTTTGATATAAAACTAAGGAGTGATTGTATATCACTATCAGCAGAAAGATGTTACATAATTATCATTAAATTGTTAATGTTAAGTTCACTATTCACAAGCTGGTATGTTTTAACTGAATAACAATCCATATGAGTTTTAGAATATGGAGAAAAGTCTGCATTAGAATCGTGTGCTGATGTGTCAATGAAATAATTCAGTGGGCAAGTTAGTAATTTTACCTTTAAGAAAAATACTGAAAATATGATCAATTAATTCAAATACATTTATTGAATATGTCCATAAAAGCCTGAACCTTCACTGTAAGCTGTTATCTTATTGCAAAACTTGGCAATGTTGTGCAAAATGAATATTTCAATCTTTTTATGTAGAGCATTTGTGTAAGGGTTGGGGAAGGGGCACAGGTTGGAAAGGGGGCTTAATGACATTCTTTCATTGACATTGGCAAATTTGGACCTCTCCTTTCTTCGTTATTTAATTGATAAAACTAAAAAAGGTGTTATAGTTATAAAGACTGTTTAGCTTTTACATGTTTTCTGAGTTACTGCATAGGCAGATGGGTGAGGTAACCTTGAGCATTTTTTTTTGTCTTAAAATATCTGGAAAAAAGCAAAAGATATTTTGAAGCTTGTAGTAAAATGTGAAAATTAACAAAGCAAATGAAAATGTAAGTGCATCTTTCAAAGCTCAGGGTTTAAAACCATCTGCCACTGCTACCCTGTTTTCTGCATATACTTCCCTCAATAAGCCCATTCTCTATACTAACTTTGAATAGTCGAGCATACTGTCCTTCTGACAGGTCTTGTAATGTAGAGGATTTGCAACTAAAAAACATGCAGTAAGTGGACCTTCATGCACAATGAAATGTTTAATGAAATAAAATGCAAAAATTGAATATAACACTTAAAACTGTTAATAAATATTTATTTGAAATTTGAGAGAATATCTTGAAATCATGTAGGATTGTGTAGACATGGAAAATATCAAAATAAATCCTTTAGGATTGTTAATTTTTTGTGCCTTTTTGCAATATTTTCTACATTTGAATACCAATTTCTTTTTGCTTTTCAAAAGTTTCATATATATGAATCAGAACAATGCTCTTATTTTATTTTTCCTATTGTCAGGATGCTTATACCCTGTGAACCAAATTTTGTGCCAGTTGATTCTTGCCCCAGTAATTGAACCGAGTTCAATGCATTTTCATTCCCCTTCTCTCTTTCGACATAAAGTAGTGGTGTAGATCTGTCCAAAAAATAAGTGGAAATGGAAATTCTTTTGATTTTATTGCGTAAGAATAAAGCTGTGCTTTCAACGTGAGAAAAGCATACAAATCTTGTACTAAATGACCGTAACAGGATAGTGCCACATGTTCTGTTTATTCATTCTTCTTAATGATATATAATTTTTGAACTGTTTTAGCATAAGATTCATAAGATAAAATAATATATCCAAAATGTTTACAGGTTATATGGTGAGAATAGTATATAGTAATGATATATGTAATTCTTATTGATGCAGAAATTAAAGTATTTTCTATGAAGATCTTATTCAGTACTATGTTTTATAAATTCATTATGTGAATTCCAAAGAAATTGTATTTTCATATTTTACTGCAATATAACATGTATTTTAAACATTGTCTCTTTGTCTTTTGCTCTGTTTTTTTCCTTCCAGTACAGGGACATAACTAATGTCCCCTTTTGTTTAAACTCCTTGTTAAAATTTGAAGTTAGTCGGTAAGTCTAGGACCAGGGAGTTGACTTGAGAAACGTTACAATTATTACTAACTTCATGATAAAAGGCAATTTGAGCCATTGTGACAATGGATAAAACGATTTTTATATAAATCGTTAAATAGTTTGTTCAGGGTCAAACAAGTCATTTCGATATGAAAGTGGACTTTAAGAGAAACAAAATGGTAAAAAAAGCATTAAAAACTATTAATCCATTAAGGAGAAAATTAAGTTTAAAGTTTTATATCATTTGTATAGAAACGACTG
>JAIGNY010002720.1:237500-257500 GCA_020152595.1 Chiridota heheva | reverse complement strand
ATTTTCTTATCGAAATCAATTATTCCTAATGAGTTATATCTGTATTTTTTTTCAGTTTGAAATATGACATCAAATTTCAGTATCACAACCTACAGCGGGCGCTAATACCATATTTAGCCACATTTACAATTTGGTTTGCTAGAGTAATACACACATAAACCCAGTAGGAAAACATACTTTGGTTTGTAAACATAATTTAACAAATGAGTGTTTACGACTACCTTTGTGGACAAGCTCGACCTTCATCAAAGTATCACTACTGGGTATATAGGTGAAACATGGATCTCTAAAGGAATGCATGCAGGATATTTTGGCTTTTAAGCAGACCGAGGTAAGTAACTATTATTTATTTCATAATTTCAAAATCATTATTCTTGCTTATTCTCTATGCATATAAATAAAAAGGTTTGCCTTTGCTTATTTGTATATGAATAGTAATTTTTTTTTTGGCAAATGCAGTGTGATTTGACGAAACGACATAGTAAAAGGAATTAGTTTTGATTTTAATTACTTCATGCAGAATTATTTATTCAGTGATCTTGCTTTTTGCTTCTTTAATGACGTATATATAGGCCCTCACTATATGAGAACAAGGCAACAGAATACCGGGGGTACTAAGAAAGTAACGTAAACTATATTGATAACTTGGAACAGCTTTTACCACTTTTAAGAACCCATGTAGGTATTGATGAAACTTAGAAAGCGTGCAGTGGTACCAAGGGCGGACTGGCCAGTCGGTCCATCAGCCAATGATCGATGCGCCCCGCCCTGGTTCCCCAGCTTCAGAATCGTGTCTAACATGCCTCACAATGCGTGAAAAACCACTAGAGCCGCCCACCGGGCGCTCAAGCTCTCACCGTTTAGTCCGTCTTGGCCCCCCTTTGGGGATTCTCGACCGATAGAATTTGAACCCCAGTCCGCCACTGAGTGGCATCATGCAAACAAGTTCCTTGCTGTGAAATGCAAATAATCACAGTTTTAATGCAAGACCGTAGCTAGCAGGGGGCAATTTCCTTCAGAATACGGTGGAGGTTTTTGTTCATTTGATTAAAGATAGCCCTAATAATGGTTCTATTCCCTGCATAACAACCCAAGACCCCTCTCCTCACACAATTTTGGCTAGCTACGGAACATGGTTGACTTGGGCAGGACGGACTTCCTTGCATTTATGAGTGGAATATCAAGCTAGTGCAATTCTTTGTGGGAAATTTATTCATAATGAATTGCCTTTTGTGGGAATAGTAACATCTGAAGAGGTTTTCTTTGTGGAATTACTTCTAAAGTACTAAAGTTTTTTGTTGTTATATAGCTTAGATAAAAACCAGTATAATTAAAGGAATGTATATAACTCTTTTATTGATATAAATCGCTACTTAAGGGTTCAGATCAGTGACACACTTTGATGTTTCAGGAAGGTGTTACGGACCAATAATATAAAAGTCACAGAAAAATGCAAAAGAGAATATCAAGATGACGGTCGCTTTGAAATTTAAACTTAATCTATTACAAATTCAACTTCAAAACTTTCTGTTTGCAAATAATCAAAATATTACAATAAATACTTAATTGTTAAACCTAATTAAATAGCCTGGCGTGAGTGAAGAAGAGATTTATATTTAGCTAAACGAGTATAATCCAAAATAATATGATCCAGTTTCGTGAAGAATCCAGTAAGAATCTTGATGCGATGATTTCTCAAAATTTATAGTTCATAAGATTTATAGATGGAACACGGTAGGATAGGAACTACTTGATGAAATTTAAACTGCTGAAGTTCCACTTTAAATGAAATTATTTCAGCAGACAGTTTAAAGCGTACAGACATCTTATAATTTTAATCTTCAAACAGTCAAGATGTGTATATATGATTGACATAATGATAATCCACAATGAAGGCAATTAACGGCACGTTAATCACTGATTCCCGATATAAACACCAACTTCTTTGTTTGTGTATGAATCCCTGAAAACTGTAACTTTTACACACAATCCTTAGTTTCCAGCACATTCTGCTTACTTTCAATGATGTCATAATTCATTGAAGATATATTTCAAATTTCTGTAAAGTCTGTTGCAATGGTTTTTCAGTCCAAAACCTCAAAGCCTACAAGTTTGAAGAAAAACATCACTTAAAGTCACTCATCAATAAACAAAACCTTTACTGTTGAATACCATCCTATTTGTAAATTATTACTTCAAGTCAGACACATTGACCACAGGGGAATACATTTATCCTTGTGTTGAGTGTGAAAGTCAGTGGAGCTGCAGTGAAATTTGTTTACTATCATTGTCAGATTACGACCGTGGAAAATGAGGTGAAGTGTGTGGAAATCCCTGCTGTAATTGCTTGTGTTTGATTGTGGTTTCTCTTGTGAGCAATATAGATCCCGACAGATTTTATATTTTGTCGTGCCTTAAAACACAAAATGTTTTGCGAGGTTTAGACTTAATGAGTTTGAGATATGCTAGAGCTGCTGTTCTTGTATGAAATGATTCTTGCAATTGAAAGGTCACATGTAACAAAGGAAATGGATTTAAGTTGTTGATTGATTGTAAATTGGCCTCAGATTTTATCTCCAGGGCCAGATATAGTAATGATCCCTTTTTTCATAGGCCGTTTTCTGAAGGCTGAATAATGCGTAAAAATAAAAATGCATATAATAAAGATTGGTTTTAAAATAGGATTACTGATAGCTAACTATCAGTACGGGTCTCTTTTTTGTAAGCACAACCCTACTAATGATAATGTTAGTACACCCCTCCCTCATCATTTACCATCATTATCTTCAATTATTTTTACAGCTTATATCAAGAAATTTGGAACCTAAGTACATTTTTTATTCATGGCTTCAGATGGGGCAAGAATCAGCCTGCTGGCTGATAAGCCATCCGGTCCACTCGATTTGTACAGAAAGAAGGCTACCTTTAGTTGGAAAGATATGAGGATCGCCATCGAGGGCAAAGAACATATCAGGCATAAAGTATGTGGATGTGAATGATTCTGTAACATTTAAAGGTTTTGAATTGTGAATGTGGCGGAAGTCTTGTTTACAAAACAGTTGACTCTTATAATATGAAAATATGAACAGTCAACTTAATTACACTAAAATGAAAATCATGCGCTCTGAAAAAATGGTTAAATTTGACCATGATATGGTCAACTATGTACCGACCTATCTAATATGGTCAAAAGTGAAAAACAAAGTTGATCATAAAATGTTCACATTTGACTATGTTATGATCAGCATTGACAATATTTGGTCAAATTTGTTGCTCAATTTTGACCATAATTTGGTCAGTACATGCATAGTTAATTATGTTATGGTCAAGTCTGACCATTCATTGTGTAGCAGTTGAGAGTGATGTAGCAATTTACTAAACTTGAATAGTTACTACTCATTTCTTCATTTAGGCCCAAAACTGGATCAAACCAGCCGCATGTTTGTGGGTTTGATTGAGCTTGAGATTGTAATCTATTACTGATCACTGCATGCTGCAGATTGATGTATATTGGTGCTATAAAATGGTCACGAAATGATATCAACAGATTTCCGCTTTTGGGAGAGAATGGGCAGCAGGATCAAACTGGTTGCCAGGGCCGGATTTAGCAATGGGCAACGTGGGCAGCCCATGGGCCTCCACATATTTCATGAAAAAAAATTGTAAGGGGAAAATGTGGTAGCAAGCTGTTAATTTGCATTGGTAGGAGTGGTAGCAACCTGTTCATTTGTACTGAAAATTAAGCAGGCAAACAGGTTTACAAAGTGAAAATTATTTACCATAAATTTATTTCAAAAATCACAAAATGCTGCACCATTTTGCATCTAAGCACCCTTAATTATTCCAAAAAATTCCAATGGGGTACATTCCCGCCCCTTAGACCCCTCCTCCAGGACGGCGGTCATTAAAGTAGTGTGGGCTTCCACTCCTGATATTCCCATGGGCCTCCACATGGCGAAATCCGGCCCTGCTGGTTGTTATACATTGACTTTAACATAGAATGATAAATGTATTTGCTCTTTAGAACCTGAAGAAACATATCTTCTTGCTCTTCATCGTCTATTTTAATTGATGAAAAATAAAAGTGTGTCACCTCATGGAAAATCTGTGGCGTAATTACCGTTCAAAATGTGTGTGTAGGGAGTGAGGTGGTTGAAAATTTGGTTCCAAAGGATCTTGATAGCAGTGTCTTTGAAAAATGGGAGAGACCCGCACCTCCTGTGGCTACGTCACTGCATGTGAAGATATACATCACTTTAAACAACATAAGATTTCTAAATAAAGTGTTACCATTTTAATTAAAAATCATTTTTTTTAAATGTGGCATGCTCAAACATAATTATGAGATTTATAAGTAAGGCAATATGAATTTACATTCAACAAAGGCCCGCATTATGTAAATTAAATTTCTCCTATTTTCTTTTCCCCATTTTAGGAACAAGTCTGGACCACTTTGGCCAATGACCCTCTTTTCCAAGCCAACTCATACCCTCTTCCTATGACAGAGCTTCGAGAGGTAGTTTATAGAAGAATGAAACGTCTCTGTGAGTACAACCTAATGAATCCAGCGGAGTTTTGTGAATGGGACTTTGAGAAGATGTTTGCAAGAGAGCAGGCTTTGAGGTCCATATGCAGAGACGGAGCTTTTTACAGACTTCGTGCTGGTTTGATTGTAAGTATTGGTTTCGTTTTGTTTTGTCCAGTATGAACACAGAGACGTAAGAAGCGGGGACAGGGGTACTGCCCATGAGTTCCCTTTGTCCTCAGAGGATTTCATGCTTTCTTTCAGGATGGGCGGTAAACTTATGAAAATTATGATTACAAAATTGAAAAATTGTTAACGTGAAATTGATGAAAATTTGGTAAAATTGACGAAAAGTTTGATAAACTGATTATACGACAATTTAATGAATTGAACGAACTTTTCGGATCATGAAGGGAAATTTCCCGAAATTGAAGATTTCCCGAAATTGAAGATTTCCCGAAATTTCCCAAAAATTAAAAGAGATTTTCTGATGATTAGCAACGTCGTTTTGGTGGAAAACTAATTAAGCGGTGCAATATTCCCTGTACAGCTGTATGAAGTGATAGTGAGCAAGTTTCAGCAGAATTTCATTTAATTTAGCCCATTTGCTGATTTGTATTCTACTTTCAAAATCATTAAAGAAATAGCACTACATACAAATTAAACTGTTTAACATTATAATACCCACGGTAACCTACAAAGTCGGAGACATCCTTGTTTACACTGAAATATGAAATTATCCTAATAACATGCATTACTATCCTATGCCGTCGTGGGTGCTTCCCAGCTAATTGACTCTTGGTATTGTTAATGCTGTAAGAGCTATTATTGAATGGTCCTTGTCATGTCAAATATCTTTAAACAGTTGATGGGTGATGCACTCAGACGAAGCAGAAGGCAGGAACACCATGATATCGCAAGAAAGTGTGGGAATTTTGAAGTAAGACTGATATGTATTATGCAATGTTTTAATAACATTTTGTATTCATACTATGAGATATAATTTCTCAATTTTAGATTTCCAAAGATTAAAATAAACGGCTTTGAAAAAACATAGCATTCAGAGCGGTACCGATAGGGCCATGGGATCTGTAGTTTACTCGTCGGGGACCTCTATAACCCATGCTGTGGAACTTTTTTTTCTTTCTTCAATCTATAAGAGAGTGATTGCAAAACATTTGTTTGTTACAAGAATATTTTTCGAATTTTATCCCCTTTTTGAAGAGCACATCGGGAAAATAATGGCGCCAATCTTCGCGTCAATTTATCATTATTATTATTAATACAAAATTTGTTTGGTAAAATGCTTCTGTTGTATTAATGTCGTTGTAAAAAGATTTGTAAGCATATGAAACCTGCAATTTATTCATAACATTTTGTGAATCTTTATGAGTTAATATCAATTAGGCCTCGGCTTATCTATCTCGTAATCATGCTTTTGTACTCCTGAAGTGGATGGACACATGAAACCTTTTTTTTTTTTTATCAGTTAACAGAAATGTCAAGCTTGCTGCTTTTACAATGTCTTGTATATGTAACCGAGTAAAAAATCTACATCTCATTCTTTATCAGTTTAACATGGACACGGTTGAGTTTGAAGCAAAATAAATCATTTGGATCTTATGTTTAAAGTCCTTTTAACACTTATAATACAAAGCGTAGTCTTCAAAATATTTATGAATATTGTAAAATTTCTATGGAGTATTTGCATTGTCATGACTCGTGCATTAAATTCCCGTAATGCACGGACTGAGTATTTGGTTTAGTCCATTTTTACAGCAGGTGAATTTCTTACAAAACAAAAACATGTATACATGTAAACTTTTCTCGTTTTTCATTTTTGTTTGTTGTTTTTGATGCATTTTAAACAATCTTACAGGAAAATTGTATAAAAAAGATTAATGTTTTGGCATCGTGTTTATATGCGTATCTAAAGCACGGTTCAAAAGACTGCACTCGCGAATGACCCTCCTAAAGTTGGGTCATTCTTTTGGCCCGTGCATTAAATACGGATATGAACACTCCGCCTCAACATTAATCTTTAATTAATGCATGTGTATTTCACTCTCCGTAGCTGTGTGGGGCATTTTGTCTAACAGAAATCAGTCATGGATCTAACACAAAGGGAATGAGAACTACAGCACTATATGATGCAACCACACAGGTATTGTATATGTAACCTGCTGTTATAGGCGGGATGTGACTACATCACTATATGATGCAACCACAGAGGTATTGTATAAGTAACCTGCTGTCAAAGGCGGGGTGTGCCTACATTACTATATGATGCAAACACACAGGTACTGTATATGCCACCTGCTGTCAAAGGCGGGGTGTGCCTACATCACTATATGATGCAACCACACATGTACTGTATATGTCACCTGCTGTCATAGGCTGAGTGTGCCTACAGCACTATATGATGCAACCACACAGGTACTGTACTACTGATGTCACCTGCTCCCATAGGCGGGGTGTGCCTACCGGAAGTAGGGGAAAGGCAAAAGTGTGGGGGGGTCAGAAAATTATGCTCAGATACGACCAAGCAGGAAGGTGCTGCGCAAAACTTAGTCAAGTTGGCAAATAGTTGGATGACCTTTGAAATGAGGTTATTTAAAACCAGATATTTCGATAACTAAACCTGTGTTACCAGAGAGTGATAAAAGCTGTAGGGTTTGCTTACTATTAGAGGTATTATATTAAGGTTCCAGTTTCAAAATGCCTCTGAGATTCTTTGCAAATTTCGTTCCTTCTCCAGGAATTTGTGCTAAATACTCCAGATTTTGAAGCTGCCAAATGTTGGGCTGGTAATCTAGGCCAGGTGGCTGACATAGTTCTCATATATGCCCAGCTGTACACTCCAGATGGAACACACCATGGGTTACATGGTTTTGTGGCTTACATTCGAGATACAAAGACACATTTACCAATGCCTGGAGTTGTTGTTGGGGACATGGGTGCAAAGTGTGGCATGAATGGAGTAGATAATGGGTAATTTATGTTAATTCTTTTAAACATCTCTCAAAAATTCATTTATTCATTACTTGATTCTGCTTCTTGTATTGTTGTGCGTTTGCTACATCACTTGGCAACATTTGTATAAACTGATCAAACGCTTTATAAATCTATACAGATAGGCCTAATTATTATTCATAAGTAAAGTTTCAATACATTACAGTTTCAATAGCTTTTAGGAATAATTGAATCTAGTTAAAGTTATATCCGCCAATTATGTACGACGACTCTTTGAATTTTCTAAGTATTTTGTGATTTAAGTTTTGAGTTTATATGACATGTATGCGGTAAACATTCTTGGAGGTTTTGGACACTGGCAATTATTCATTTGGTTTATTTTTTATTTCGTTTCCATATAAAGATCATGCATGGTACTTTAAGTGCCACTATTCCTTCTTACCTACCTCCTGTCTCCACTCTTCCTGCAACAAGAAGTTTGTCAGAGATTTATTCTCTTATTTTATCATAGGTTCTTGATGTTGCACAATTACCGCATCCCACGAGAATCTTTGGTGAATATTACAGGAGATGTTACTCCAGACGGGAGATTTGTGTCTTTATTAAAGGTATGTTACTGTTTGAATAACGTCAACAGGATTTGTACTAAGTAACAAACCTACCACCAAACAACCAGCATAAATTACTATATGCTAGTACAGTTTGCAGCAAGGCAGAAAATTCCAGAATACTTATTTCAGCTGCTGCCTATGCTTTTTACTGGCATGACTGGCTTTAATTCTTTATCCTTTCCGTACAGTATTACATTATAGATACGGGCCTGGGCTAGATCACATAGACTTGTAAAGGTTTTTAATGGACCCTACAGTAAAAATGGATCTATGTAATACAAGAGAAATGTTAAAGAAGACGCTCCTTTTGAAGAAAATGACATTCAACCATTTTTAATTATACAGTTTGTTAGAGGGGTTTAAATTTTCTTGGCCCATAAACCCCATTTCCTACAAGTTTATTTCAGTCCTTTTCCAGAAGTCCAGGCTATAATTGTGAATTCAATTTCATCAACGGTGTTCAATTTTCTATTACAACATATGCATTATAACTTCTACATAAAAGGAATTTGCCTCCAACAGATACATATTTAGTTTAGCTACTGCAAGTAAACAACAACCTTTTCAGAAGAAAGAATTTGATGGAATTAAATGTATCTATAAATTATTCATATTTTATGAAAAGGACCAGGAAAAGGGATTCAGCACAACAATGGGAGCGCTGTCAGGTGGTAGAGTCAGCATCA
The DNA here is from genome assembly GCA_020152595.1 of Chiridota heheva. Classification (NCBI taxonomy): domain Eukaryota; kingdom Metazoa; phylum Echinodermata; class Holothuroidea; order Apodida; family Chiridotidae; genus Chiridota; species Chiridota heheva. The sequence goes on along the minus strand of JAIGNY010002720.1, from coordinate 248,705 downwards.
CTCGGAGAAGCTGTGAGAAGATGATTGCTGCTCTTACTATTGCGATCCGGTATTCAGCAGTTAGAAAACAATTTGGACCAAAAGAAGGGACAGAGTTGCCAGTCTTAGAGTATCAAATGCAGGTAGGCTTTTTTAGACTGATATGTTTATAAAAAATCTGCATTGTCTTTGCATCTATCATTCCATTCGTATAATCCTGTGTATATAAATTTCTAATTCTAGTCATTAGTCTAGTCATCTATTCTAATCATCTTAATCACAGGATAAGACCATGGGGACTCCACGAAAAGTTGGGTCGATATAAACCATGGAAAACCAAACAACCAATCAAACGAATATCATAGGCCTCCTTATTTTTGATTTTAAACTGTAAAATGTTTTCATGTATTCCAGCAGAGGTTACTGATCCTGTACTTGCCAGCTTTTTACACCCTTTACACATTCTCAAAAAAATTGTGAAAGATAAAATGTATTAACAACTTTTAAAACTATCAGAAGAAGTGTTCTCCAAATTTATTTTCTGCATTCTAGCAATGGCGCCTGATCCCATATTTGTCAGCTTCTTACGCCCTTTATATATTCTCTGCAAAATTGTGCAAGACGGAATTTATCACCAACAGAGAAATAGCCAGAGGAGAAGTAACAGAAAAGCAGGTAATAAATATTTATTGAGGAAATATGTTTATTTACCTTCCTGTATACAATTGGTGGAAGGTAAAGAAAATACTCACTTATAATAGTGGTTGATGGATATAGAAAACTTTCATTTACGATAGTGATTGCAATTTATAGAAATATTCGAAATGAAATGCCATCAGGTATGCTAATTTGTAATATTTTTGTAAACTTGTCTATGTTTGTCCTTTGCCACAATTTGCATAAAAGAATTTAATTACATTTTGAACATCAATTATTATACTACCATATGTCAAAACATTATGTTCATTGGTCTATTTTACTAGGAAAATGTGAAGAAGGAGCTGCATGCAATCTCAAGTGCATCCAAACCATGGGCAGGCTGGACTTCTATTCGTTGTATTCAAGAGTGCAGGGAAGCATGTGGTGGCCATGGATATCTATGGGGTAAGAGGTGGTTCAAACAGAAGCCTGACATTGGTGTTTTGTGAGAACAATTCCCTTACAGACTAAAATGATATATTAACTGTTTGGAGAGCAATAATGGTTCTCAGGGAAATGCTTCAAAATTCAATTTGGCTTAATCTGGAGAAGTCACAAAGGATAGTTATGGGAACTAATGTATGATGATATTTTCAAATGACTAGGGAAAAGAAAACAGTAATATGTTACTGCATATCGTGTGCAAAGTTTAGAACAGGAAAACCAGAACTTGGAAAATGAAACGGTTTAAAAACAATTAAACCCATCCATAGTGGGTGAATTAAGAGAGATATGAAATAAGCGATGTTTTCGATCTTTCTTAATTGTCATGAATTTCTTAAGAACACCATTTCAAGAAAAGGATCACGTAGGATTTTCAGCCTATATAAGTTTGCTGTCACGCGGAATTTTTAAATGATCATTAAATTCATGTTTAAATACTATTCAGGTAATAACAGTGATATCAATCTTTATTCATTTATTCACCAATTTTTGCATTCCAAGATTTCTTATCATTTTTCTTTCTTTTTAAATTTGAGTAAGAATTGTTGCTTATCCATATTTGTTAGACATTAAGACTTAACAAAATCAATAAAGCAAAGGAAAATTGCTCCTTTGGGCATATTTTCACATAAAGTAAGATATTTTCACATAAAAGTGCTCTTTTTCACATAAAGTAACATATAAATTCAGACAGAAACCACCATTACCACACACATATATATATATATATATATATATATATATATATATATATATATATATATATATATATATATATATATATATATATATATATATATTTATATATATATATATTTGCACAGTGTGATGTACTGTATCAGGGGCCAATGGGCCAGTTTTCTAGTAGATTGAATTGAATTACTTCATCAAAATTATAGCATTTCACATATATTTTCTATACCGCAGTTAATGGTCTTGGTGAACTTCGCAATTATTGTGATCCTTTATTGACATATGAAGGGGACAACAACGTATTGCAACAACAGACAGGCCGGATTCTTCTCAGCGCAGTTGATAAAATACAGAAAGGTAATAAACAATTTTTACTGGTACAAGTAATCTACAAATATAAATATATTGAGCCGGTGTAGGGAATTCATGTGATTTTGAGTCATTAAACACATTTGAATTTGTGATTTTTGCTGGAAAATTTGACTTTTCTTATCACAAACATAAAGTCCTTCCCCTCTGTATAATACAGTGACTTACGCGGGAAGAAAGCTGCGTCAAGATACAATCATCAGTTTTGATAAAAATGATCAAACATGAATAAGTAACTTTTTAAGATTTTTTTCTTTCTAAGTTTTTCTTACAATTCCATAATAAACCAAAGCTAAGGGTAGCAAATTTTAATAAACATTTAAGTTTACGGAAAATTGTTAAGAATTAAAAAAAAACTAAAGTTAGAAGAATTTTCCACTTTTTGATTTTATTAAATGATTGGATGAACACAGAGCGAAAAATCTCATCTTGTTTTACTTTTACAAACGTTTAGGATTATTCTTTCTCTTTGAAGGTCAGAAGGTTGCATCCCCTCTTGGATCCATGATTTTCCTTCACAATATGAAACAAATCTTGTTGTCTAAATTTACACCGAGAACAGAGGATGAAATGTTGGAGCCAAGAGGTGAGTTATGTTTTGATGTCCTTCATTTATGTTTTTCGGATATAAATGTTCCGGATATTATATGGCCAACTGAACAACTAATAGAATACACCTTTTTGAGTGGACATACTAGTACATTCAGTTTTTTAAGTCGTGATCTCCCACTATGCAGTTCTTTAAAAATCAGTACCATTTACAATCTGACTGTTATAAAAATGGTCATCAGCATTTTTTGGACAATTTAACCATATATTATCGAAATGGCAACAATTTAAATACTTTTTCTAGTTTTCTATTTTTCTCTAGATTGCAGAAGATTTATAAAAACTGGAAAAACTGACTTTTGGAAGAATTATCTAACATATAAACTTTAGCGGTAAACAGTATTCACCACATAAGGTAGCAAATAGATAGACTTGGTACATTTCTGGTAGATTCACAATATTAAGAAACCTGATTTTATTTCGAACAATTCCAGACTCCTATCTCGCCAATTCTAAAATGGTGATAGGCTGAGCCAATCAGCCTCCTCGAAAATAGTCCCACTTCCACACCATTGGAAACACACGAAAGGAAGTGCCAACCTATCGGGACGGCTTTCAATCATATGTGAATCTATTATCTCATTTTGATTGAATTAATTTGATCATACATATCTTGAGCGTAATCTTTGACTGCAGTAAGAGTTCTTCTTTTTGTTATTTATAGTATCAATATTTGCATATGAATGGCTCGTATGTTATCTTCTGAAGCAAAGCTCAGCAAAGATGAAAGAGCTACTCGCAACCACAGACAGATTCACTGCAAGAAACAATTGCCAGGTTTATCATCTCCGCAGCCTATCCATGGTCTTCATTGAGGTAAGTTGTAGAAGTTCTGAAATTGTGCAAATTTCATCTTATGTGTGCAACCATTTTCTTCTTAACGGAATATTTCCGTGATTTTTCCCGTGAAAAGTTTGAAATGTTTTAACTACAAAACATAATAAGATATCAAAACGGTTTTTCGCGGTGTTTCTTTGATAGTTCTATATGATATATATGACAATGAAAATTAAGAACTAGAATATTTAGAATGGAGTTACAACGGACCCTTATTGTTGATATGTACTGAGGCTTCTCCTACACTACTATCCAACTTTCTGCTGAATACCAACGTAAAAGTTGGATTATCAACTCTTAATCTCATGAAAATAACCATTTGTATATAATAAAAGGGAAACCATTTAGATGAAAACAACTTGAGCTTGGTAGCCAAAAGAGAACGATTCACAAAGCACAGGAACAACTGTGTATCACATATGATTTTGTGCCTCGGTTTAATTTGCTGGATAAAAGTGGGCCTTCTTGATCATGGTCATTTCTTGTTCAATATTAATTTATAATCTTTACCATCTATATCCCAACACAGCTTACCCTGTTGAGAAATTTCTTTAATTTTGCAAGAAATCCTTCCATACCAAAAAAGTGTCGAGGTGTGCTCATGCAACTATGTGCTCTGTTTGGAGTCTGGAACCTGGAAAAGCATTTAGGAACACTCTTTATGAAGGTAATGCATATACTTGTATAGATTTGCAAAGAAATATAGGCTACTATCACTTGAAAAGTAACAACACTACTTCAAGTTTCTATACTTTGTTGCTGAAGAAACTATGAAATTTGGGCAAACAAAATCCTTCAAGGTTTTAGTAAAAAGCAGTTGCATGAAAAGCAACGTTTGTTGATAGGATACCAATTTTCGTACCAAAGTTCAGTGAAATCAGTTAAATGTCATATATGCATCCCCATTCCCCCGGTAATTCTTCTCTTAATATACAAAATATTGTTCTTATAAACAACAATCTGTGTTGTGACCATATAAACAAAAAACTGCAAATACTGTTTAATTTTATATTTATGAACAAAACTAAAATTGTAGAAAGTGATTCAAGATATAAGTCAGTTTTCTTCTACTAAAAACTGTGTTAACAATCCCATATTTTTTCTGAAATGTTTTCGCTTTATATATTTGATTGTTCTGAAGGTGGATATTTTAGTGGCAAAGAACCATCAGTGCTGCTCAAAAACACCATCCTGAGCCTTTGTGCCAAGCTCAAGGATAATGCTGTGGCTCTGGTGGATGCAATAGCACATCCTGACATGATTCTGAACTCTCCAATTGGCAGTGATGATGGGAAGGTATGTTGGATACACCAATCTAAAAAGTACATTTGGCTAGAAGTAGATAGGGAGTGGGGGCGGTGGAGGTGGAAATATTACTTGTGAGAATAATACCTTCCCCGTTGGGAGGTAAAATTAGGAAGTAATAAAAACAAAATTGAGCCAAAAAATGGTAATTTTTTGTTTTGTTATATTATTAGATATTTTGGTAAAATTTTGTAACATTTCTCAAAATGTGAACGGCATTTGCCGCAAATTGAATGAGATTCCCTGATTAGCACCAAAATTTGATGAAAAATTGATATACCAGTGCATTTTTCTGTTTTTAATTGGACATTTTAAAGGTTTTGCTTTCCTGAGAGGTGAACCTTCCTACGTCCTGCATTTGACAAATCTAGACCTATTGTAATATGTTTTAAATAAAAAGATATAGACAGCGTCTTTGTTCAATGTACAAATTACAATGGACTTTTTACCAGTTTAAAGTCTCTTCTCTCCTCCATGGCGTTTATAAAACTTTCTTCTTTTAAAAATTTATCAGTATATGAATCATGTTGCTCCCACAATGTTTGGATAAAGAGAAGTAATGTGATAAATTTTTGTATTAAAGTGCTTTAGTTTCTTTGATTTTCTTTTCATTATTTGTAATATTTTGTGACTTGCAAGATTGGTAAAAGTGTACATATTTTTCATTTCTTGTTTTTTTGAGAAAATTAGTAGTCTATAATTGATAAGAAATTTGTTTAAAGTTATCCAATCATAATTTTGTCTCCATTTAGGTGTATCAGCAGCTAAAGAGAGCCATTTACGAGACTCCGGGATGCCTAGAAAGGCCTCACTGGTGGAAGGAAATCATAGAAAAGCCAGTTATTGGATCCAGGCAGACTGCAAAACTTTAATATGAATCATAACTCAAACAGACGTTTCTTACACTTTGTCCACACACTTCAGATTTACTTACAAGATACGTCACGTGGTTTAACACATTCATCTTATCTAAAAAAGGAACAAAAAATATGACAGAGTGTTAAAGAATTATTATTATTTTAAAGGAATATTTCCATAGAATTTCTTTTTATGTATCTGATTTTGAATTTAAGAAACAGATTGATAACAAAAAAAAAACATCTTGATATCTTATTCCTAGATGAAGTTATTCCCAATACGAAATTGATTTTCAAAGAAATACATAAACAATATTACAGGAAGTGCTGTGATGACATTATAATGATAAGTTGAACTCCAACAAGCTCTTGTATGCAGACAAAACAAAATCTTTATAATTCAATAACTTCTTGTAGAAATAAGATATTAACTTGTTGTTTTACCAATCTGTTTATTTTATTTTCTTCTATTAACTAAATTAAAATAAAATTTCATGGGAATATCTTTAAAGGAATAGATAGGTTTTGTAGAAGAAATTAATTTTGACATCGCAACATGAAGTTTTTGTTTTTATTTACAATCGGCGGAATTTGTCAAGAGAGCACTAAAAATGAGTCAATTGTCAGATTGTAGTCCTTTCGATTTACTTTACCACGTAAATACATTTTGGCAAAAAGTTTAAAAAGTTTGAGAAAAAATGTTCAAATAATTTTCAGTGCTTTACCCTTACTCTACCACGCGGCGATATTATCGCCGTTTTGGGTGCTCCATCTTTGGCCCCTCCTCCCGAGCGCATTTTCAAAAACGTGCTGGTAGAGTAAAAGTTAATCAACCCGTGACAAATGCGCCAACTCGAAAATATAGGCAGCATGGTCCCGGTGGGCGGCCCATCGGGTCCCGGAAGCGGAACGGGTTCGACTTGCTGCCTGGAAGACAGAGGACCCTTCAATAATCATGCCTTGATTAAACAAATTTAAAGGATTTAAGCTTGTAACATCAATTTTCTACATTTGACTTTCTACACTAGTCATTTTCATACAACTTGGAGAACACTTTAAGATTCAACATTTCTTTAAAACAAATAAAAAATAAAAGAATAGTCTATTCACAGTTCTTCTGTCTGTTGTTTCTTTTTCATGAAAGATGAACATGCTTTACAACTTACATCATCCTTTAAGTAAGTTTCCAGACCCTTCTTCGCACGTCATCAAAAATGATCTTTGATGTTTGCAAGCATATATTTATATTTATTATTGTGTGGAAATGTGAATTAGATGTTAGTGGAATTAAAGACAATCTTAAGTATGCTTCATAATTTTAATTGTATAAGATTTAAAGAAAGCATCTTTGAAGGACACATCTCTTGATTTCTAGTTATAAATATGATGCAGAAATAACCTTAAGAGGGATACTACATGATTTAAAAACATAATTTTACTACTAATTCTGGAAAAAAGTAAGTTCGATAAAAACTGGAGAGCTTGTAGTTCAGTTTGTAAATAAGAAAGCATACGCTTTTATTCCTAAGCACAATCATATTTCTTTCTATTTGTCAGGCTTAGGTATTACTTTTGACAGCTGTTTTGTTATGCTAATCATAATACTTTTTTACGTTGTCAATGTTCTTCTTTGTAAATATATGTTGATTGAATATTATATATTGATAAATTCGTCATCCTGTTACTCTATGCGGTATTTACTATTACATTTTTTAATCAAGACATTCAAAGCTATATTTACAAATTTCAGTATCTTATGTTGTTCTTTTACTAATTAAAATTAAAATTACAGGTTAGTCGAAAATTATCAAACGTTTTCTTAGAGTTATGAATATTCATGACAAAATGATATCAGTATATTTTTGTAAATAGGTCCAGTTGTATCCGTTCCACAAGTCTAGTTTCATCATATTATTCTTAGGGAGGGAATTTTTGAGATAACATTGCTTTATTTTTTTGGAAGAGACGTGAAAGTTGAAAATTAATTTCACCGTGTCAATACAGAACCTACTTAAAGCGCAAAAATTTATAACATTAAGAGAAAAAACGTTCAGTTCCTGCAGATTATACGTTGAATTCTAAGGAAGTAAAATATTCAACAGCCAAGATCGTAAAAATCTGTTACTAGAAATCAGCTTAGGCTTACTCTTTGAGAATCGGAAATATAACATTCTACTTGACTTCATTAGTGTGCTTTGATTTCTATCTGAATATTAGGAATTTAGTCATATTAGATTATATTTGAATTTCTAGTAAAACCATATCAATGTAAATAGCATGGTACATTTGGTACACTTAGTCATTTCAAATCGAATATTGCATTAAATAACATCATATTATAGGCGTTTCCAAAGGACTCAATTTCTTAAATTATTTCAAGCAAAACTATAACTTATCAAAACTTGTTTACACACTCCTATAACTATATAAAGGTCCCTACCTTAGCAAGTTAGAAAGATAAATTAATTTAATCCAAAGTTATTCATTTGATAAGGATTGATGCCTGTGTTTATCTATTGTGTGTTTATCATCAATACTTACAAACCCATGGCAATTTTTGGACATCTGGGCATTCAGACTGAGAAAATCATATTATCTCAAAGGTAAAATTTAACGTCTTAAATATGGAGATATTTTTGGCACGTGTTTCTAATAATGACTTTTAAATTTCAGTAAATTTGATCTCCACATGTTATAACTATAACTATACACCGGTGTTGTAATATTTAATGTAAAGGTACAAGCATACAGGAAATGAATTTCACAAAAGAATATCAAAAGTCAATAAGTGTTGTTAGTATCAATGTAAGTGTTATTCATTATTTTACGTTAGGTATATGACTTTGATGCATTAGGAAATGATGTTTAAATCTAAATTAAAAGTTGAAAATCCTCTCGAGCGAAAAAAGGCTCATAGCACGAGCCGGGTTACGCCCAGTTTTCCGGGCGCAATGGTATGAGAGTACTTGTCTCTCTTGCATTTGACAACAGTCCATCGAAGGTTAACTCTCCAGCAAGCTGGTACTTGTTCACAGCTGTACGGTTTCTGTCTTTTGATCTGATTGAAGAATATCCATGTTATATTGTGTTTCTTTAGTTAAATAAAGATTTTAAAATGGGAACGATTTACTTAATATCTATTGTGTTTTTCATGCATACTTTTAATAGTATTACAGAAGTCTTATTTTGACCATCTTATCCTGTTGTAAAAATGCAAACATTCAAACAGTTAATGACGTTTGATCAAGGTGTCCTTAAAGGAAAATTCAAAAATGTAAAATTCAATTATCATTTGATAAATGCTAAGAAAACATACACTTCACTAAAAGTGTTACACTAAATAATCAATTTACTGATAATTTTTACACTGTTGTGGACTTCTATTTTTGGAATTTTTTATGACAATAAATATTAGGAGTGCACTACTAAAATATCTTTATGCCAACTTGATTTAACGGAGGATACCTTCAGGAAGGGAAAGTTCTGTAAAACGTATCGGGTTGGATGCAAAGTAAACAAAGTAGATCCTTGTAAGCGACTAGAGCAACTACAGGTATTCAACTTATGTCATCAACTTCTGTAAACTTTTGCCATCTTCCCGTTATCCCAAATGCATTTCATGCACAACAATTGGTCTAAAACTGTAAAAACTGATTTTTGTTTCAACAATTTCCAGGGCAGACCATCTTCTAGTACTGAAGGATATTTTGTCAAATATACGAGTGAGAATATCCCAATTACGTGGTAAATAGATACCGAAGGTGTAGTGAGTATATGACTTCCTTATCCGTCCTCAATACATTCTGAAAGCATGTATTTGCATCAAGGTTACTTAGTAGAGATAATAGAAAGGATAAAAGGATAGAAAGACATGGGTAATACATTATTCTTATCCGTCACTCGCCCATGCACCCCATCCCGATAAAAGTCAAGCTACCCTACTACTTTAGATGCCCGTAATACATGTAATACTGAATGTCAACTACTATTAAGCAAAAGGAAAATTGACTCCAGCAGCTGCCGAGGCAAGGGCAATTTTAATAGGCACATTTGTGTATAACATACATTTTGCGTTGATAAGAAGCATTATCCTCCTTGGATTGAAATGTTACATTGCCACTCTAACACCCTATCCACGTACGTGCAAATGTCGATTGAAAGTAACTTATATTTACGTTTAAGACAAAAAGGTAAACATGTTTTGACCTTTGTAAATGCAAACCTTTTGCAGTTTGTCTGTCATTTTTGATTTACAGATTGAAATACAAATTTGATTTCAGACGCATTGATGTATCGGTATTTGTTCAAGAACCTTGTAGACAAACAAGCTCTTTGGAATGTAAGCATAATTACGATATATATTAAAACGGTTAGTGGACTTAATTATTGTGTGTTACGATGTCAACACCACGGAATATATGACTTGAAATACAAATTGCATGTTTGTATTCATTTTGCACAATTCTGCTGCTTAGGACGTGTGTAAGTATATTTATAGTTCCCCCTGTACATGATTCATATTTGGCATTACGATCTTTTTATTTTGCATTGTATGCAGTGGTGAGTCAAGCATTAAATGGACCACTGCTCTAATACGGGAATTAATCCATGTTACAGCTAACAGTAATAAGTAGATATAATGTAAGAAATCATTTAGAAATTTAGATAATGACTCATCACATTTAGGTGAAAGCGAAATTGACATGTTATGTTGAAAAAACTCGATAGCCTTCCAAAAAGCTCAGGGATAAGCCTTTCGTAATTTACCTTAATTTTTCCAAACAGTTATAAAATAATATACGGTTTCCTCTATTTCATTATGTAATCATTACCGTCTTTTCAGTAATTTTTCGAAAAACCTGGTATTATCTGACCAGTGAAGACGCCATTTTCGAGATAACTGTGAAGACAGAAGCAAAGAAATTTAAGCCTTCCACAAGTAGGCCTACAGTACCTTTCGGAGGAGTGCAGTAACAACGATGGGTTCGGATGAAGTAAAAGTGGTCATCTTGGCCGAGAAGCCTCCTGGCCCACTTGACGTGTATCGAAATAAAGCCACTTTTAGTTGGAAGGCAATGAGACTTCTACTTGATGGAGAGGAACTGATTAAACATCAGGTAATATACATTGCTTTGGTAAAAATCAGAGCCAAATAAAGCTCAATAGGAGACCCGTAACTCGGTGTTTTGTCTGGTCTTATATTTCAGAACAAGTGTTTTGATAACATATTGTCACGCTATAATAAGTTTCGTGTCTCTGTGTAAAATACACATTCACCAAAGAGATGTTATATTGAACCACGAAGCAGATGTTCTCCCCCATTCTCTTTTATACCCACTACATAGCGTGGAATTTAAATAAGATTTTTTACCAGTTAAATAATACGTCAACCTTTAAACTATTTGATATATAA